>WURS02090455.1:0-23906 GCA_011762765.2 Rhinocypha anisoptera | reverse complement strand
GGGGGAAAGAGGGGAGGGTGGGGGGGGGGGGTGTGCGGGGGGGGGCGTTCCCGGTGGGGGGGGGGGGGGGGGGGGGGGGGGGGGGGGGGGGGGGGGGGGGGGAGGATGTATGGTTGTTAGGGGCTCGAAACCCTCTTCTTCTTCGTCCATTCTTTTTGCCCCCCCCCCAAGCACAACCAACCTTCTTTCGCAAAGGTGTTCGCAAATGCCTTCCGTGACCGTTTAGCGACCCGGTGCGTCGAGGGGCCGGTTTGACCTCACGAATTAAGAGATAAAATCCCCTCGGGGAGTGACGGCGAAGTTGACCAAAAACATACGCGGTTCGTGAGGCGTATGGGTCAGGATGGGGGGGGTGAGGTGATAGGTTGTAGTGTGGTTTTCGTCCCGCCGTCGAAATCCTTGTCCTTGCGAGTGTCGTTCTCATAAGGTCAAATGAGGACACCGTACTTCTTAAGGTCGTCTATCATGTCTCTCTGATGTTTGTTTCACGGTGAAATAAATAATTCTTTCATTGAGCAAATATGATAAGTACGTAATGGGTTCCTATTATTACATATATATAGTAATTCCCAGTAGAATTTCTGTTATTGGGTAACAAACAAAGTATCTACGGAAACGCCGATGTCAAACGACACATGATCAGACCATTGACATAAAATCACGGATAGATTTAAAATGGCATTGTTTTCCTGATAAGATCAGAGAACAGGATATATATACGATCATGATAAGGGTGATTAGGGAGGATAGGTAGCGTATTTCATTATTTCTTAATGTTCATAATTAAATATTCGAACCGATTTATTTGTTATATTATATTATCTTAGTATATACACCTATGTAAGCCTGGTATATTTGTTTTTATATGTGCCTGTATGAGCCTGGTTTATTTGTCCATTTTTGTAAGCCTGTCTGTCATAATTAAGAGCATAATTTTATTTTTCTGGATTTTCCCAAGAGTGTATCGTAGTAGTAATTTTGTTTATTGGGTATTCCTACGGCTGTGGTCATTTCGCACCTCTACAGTTCGAAAATAAAACCCATTCGGACAGCACAATAACCATACCCTGGGCGGGACTCGAACCCGCGACCATTGGGGTAGCCGGCGAGCGCGCTACCCACCAGTCTAAGCAGGTCAGCGCGTATGGTTGTAGATATGTGAATAACCTGTATATAAGTGATGGCAGGCCCAATACAAGACATTTCTTTATTCAGGAATACGTAATTTCACTCCATTGATAAGGTTATCAGGTGTTTGTATGTTAGAAGGAGTGAAATAAATGATATTATTATTGTTTTATCTTGTTGCCAGGAAAAATTCTTTCAGAGATTCGCCAATTTGGGTATTATCTTTAAAATGAAGTTGATGGGACTATATTTGGGGACAAGATTTGGAAATTTGGCTCACATTTTAGACACATAGTTTAAAAAAGTTATTATTGTTCTTCACAATAGTGAAAATTTTAACTGGCACTTGTTAAAATTACACCACATAAACAGATAAGGGATTCACCAAAAAGAAAATTAAAAAGAAAGCCGATAATTAATATTAATATCTTGGTTGGATTCGATTAATAACTTGGTTGGGATGAATTATTTTTATCAATGCCTTATGCCAAACGGTCAATAGAATATAAAATATAAATATGTGTTTAAGTGATGAAGATTCAGGCTTGATGTTGTGGAATGCCGAAAGATTCATGGCAAAATGAAATTGAAACTTTCCACTGAATAAAATTTATTTTTACACAGGGTTTCGGTGTCAACATAAATTTTATTCAGTCGAAAGTTGCAATTTCATTTCGCCATTAATGCATATATTTTCAGTAACTGCCTTTAGATATGTATCCCACAATCATTCATTGAATCGAAAGCTATACTACTGTTCACATAAAACTTTACGTATATTCCAGTTTCTATATAAAAGCCAATTGTTTCCTCATGGACACGGCATTGGAAAAAATAATTTCAGGCCCTTTATACGGAAGAAGCGGTTACGTTCATTTCCCATTATTGTGAGAATTACTGTGTGCAATGTTCAAGCACGATCTGCCGACCTAAGTTTGTCGAGGTTTCGGAACGAGAAATCGTAAAAAAAATCCCGAGAACGGGCGGGAGAGAATTCCTGCCCGGAAGCAATAATTGGGTGGTCAGAGCCTATTAATTCTTAGGTGGTGAGGGGTCCTTTAGGTAAGATAATTGGAATTTTGTATAACTAAAGTTCAAAGAGTATGTAACGCGAACATGTTACAGCACTTAATTTTCAAATAATACATTAGTTTGGATGTAGAAATCCAATTTAAATTCAGTTGGGAAGTAGAAAGCCATTAAAGTAACCCTTCGAACTTACAAAAATGTTAGATGATTTTGGAATGTTCATCCGTCGTGGGAAACGATAAAAATAGCCAATTACATGACAAAATTGAAATTTTTTTTGAGGACATCACGTATGGCTCAAGTAACACTATAACGAACGAAATGCTCATTCTTCTCTGAATCTAACTGTGTTCGAGCGGGACTCGAATGCACGACCGGCTGATTGCTATTAACCTGTTTGATTGCCGGCGATCGCGCTATTCGGGGAAATTCGGGAAAATCCATGGAAATTCGGCCGACACTATCTCCATGAACTTGACGCATAAGATCAGATGAATTTTTTCTTCGAGCTATTCAGGATAGCTATATATTTCCTTATTATGCCATTTTTATAGATCAATAGATTGTTAGCAAAGTTTAAAAACGAAACTATCGGAACAGCGTTGGAAGGTACAAAAGCAGTACTGTACTGAAAAAGTACTGAAAAGTATTTCAAAAAAATATTTTACTATTAATACTATTATATTAATATTACTAGTATAGAAAATATATTTTAATGTGGAATTTCAAAGTTTGTGTCTCATTTAATCATGAAGCAGTTCCACGAAGTCACGCCGGAAACTATTTCCTATATTTAGTGGAATGTTGTGGTCTAATCTCTCTCATCACATAACTCAATTTATAAGCATCGATTTTTTAAAAAAAATTTCCACTATTTTTCAATTAATATTGCCTAATAGCTGTCTATTGTCCCCGACAAAGTTATCACCTTAAGTTTTGAGTTAATTCCCATGCAATCCAATTAGTTTGACATGTTCAATCATATCAAGGGCCCTGTTTGACATACTACAAATAATGTTTAGGGCTTTATCTACATTTGAAAACTAAACATTTTTGGAGAACTATTTTTGTAGGAATAGGAGATTTTTATTACTGTACTCCTTCACAATATCTAATGAGCTCTAATGACTAATAAATATAGTGTCACCTACAAATTATACATTTTTACAGTTCATACTACTTGCCAAATACCCTCGTGGCAGCTCACAGGGTAATACGTAAAATAAAATATGTTCCCTTATTTATTTCTTTAAAATTAAAAAAATTGTAATTGTAGGAAAATTGAAATGAATGAGAGGACCTTATGGCACCATTTACTGTCAGTGTAAAGAAGAAACAATGGATTGCTATGATTGTTTAATAATGATTTAGATCTTACTAAATTTATAAGTTTTGCTATACTCGTACATGTCCCCTCTATATAAAATAGTTTTCCTGGCCAAATCTTGTTCTTACATTTTCTTTAAATTATCAGGTGACTGTCTGTCCAAGTGGTATTCTCGGAGATACACCTTGTTGGATACTCCTGACTTTGTCAATTATCGCATTCAGCTCTTAAATACCATGTGTGAAATGGTTGAAATATGTGAGGCCAGAAACAGAGACATTTCTGAGATATTTATTTCATTTTATAAGTAAGTATCTTGATTGCCATTGATGATTTAGCATTGATCATATTTGTGTTTGGTATTTCGTTTATAAATAATGTCTTTCTTTAAGGAATGAGTTTATAAAATCTGACTCAAAAGTTTCTCCGATATGGGACATAAGAAAGGCTGAGAGTGATGTTGAGATGAAAGAGAATATTGAAGAAGTAGTGGAGGAAGTGGAGCCGATTGATATAGATGATGATGAGCGCCATTTCAATTATAGGTTGTCAGCAAAGTAAGCGTATATGACAGTTTAAAAAAAAATGAAATAGCTGGCTTAAATAGCTAATTGGTGCAGTATTTTAAGTATGAGTTGTCCCTATGTTCCATTCTATTTTTGTTTTAGGTCAGTGATTGCCTTCTTGAAGTTGCTTTCAAAAATGCGAAATCCTAAGGCCATGCACAGGGAACCTGAACTGGCCCAGGTATATGAGGATCTGATTTCACATCGCAATGCTGACATTCAGCGACATGCATTGGAATGCTTATTGTCTTACAGATGTAAAAATCTCTTGACATACAGGTATGAAGAACAGTAATTTCCAAGTTTTTTCTTTTTTTTAATCAAGTAATGTTAAGTCTTAAATTTTAGCTTGTAGAAATGACTTAGCTGGCTGAGAAATGAAAGTTTGTATAACCTGGTGGTAGTTCAAAGAATCCTCATATTAATGACCCAAGTGTCCATCCTGTTTTTCTCACAATGTGCCTCGTATCCAACTTCTTTTATCCGAGAATCCCAATGTGGGAAGGGATGGCTGAGCACAGAGGACTCTTAGGTCACTGTTAAACAGTAAAGATTTTCTATCTGTTATTATTTACTTTGTATTTTCTGCTGTTCTGAAAAATGAGTAGTAGTGTAAAGCTATATAGTAAGTAGATCCCCGGTCAATTTCTTCCTCTTAGCCTTCAAGAGATGTATTGAATGTATGAAGAGTAATCTACCGGTTATGCTACATTTTTGATGAGCTTCATATTACAATGACTTTGACATCACCTTGCTGTAAATTCTTCTTCAACCCAAGGATGTATTAATTTCATTTAATTGCAAAAATTTTGAAGTCCTACCCAAAATTTCCTAGCACTTGAATACTTTGCCCAAGCCGGTGGCAGTATGGTCTTCACTAGATAACTCTAGGTGCATGTAGTCATCAGCTGTGAATTTTAAAATGGTGATGCAAAGGAGTAATTGATCTGAATTTTATTATTTCAAACTCGAGGAAACTTGTTTCACGTGAACAAGCTGTAAGCCAAAGTAATACCAAAATAATGTTTGAGTGGTTTAAGAATTTCAAAGCTGGCAGAGTATCTGTGGAGGTTGACATAAACATTCGGGTCATCTTATACAACTCCAGTAATATTAAACTATGAGGAAATTCTTGTTCACAGGAAAATGAAAACTTGGAACACAGTAATATTTCTCAAAATTTTGGTATAACTAGTTTTGACTCAGGTTTTGACTCAAGTGCCTGATGATGGTGCCTATGCATAGAAACAAGTCATACCATGATAATAAAGTTCTGTGGAATATTATTTAGTGTTTTAAGTTTACAAAACCCTGTCAAATTATCACTAAAGTCGGTATGAGCAAATCCTTAGGAAGACCAAAAGTGTAGACATTCTACATGACCCTTTTATGGGTCAGGAGATATCCCATAAAGACTTCATTCAATACAAAATCCACTTGTAATTTTTCATTACTAGTAATTGTCTATCACGGCATTTACTGTCATGATTTTGCACAGCCAGCACAGTTCATCATTTTTGGGCTAAGTGAACAGTGCCATATCCTTTGGCATTAATTACTAATTTGGATGAATCTTCCCTTTATATAAAAAAAATTATTTTCACTTATGTAATCCATTTCTCATTATTTTTCCTTCCAGGGAAAACCTATTAGGGTTAATAGATGGAAAAAAATTTAAATCGGAAATTAATCTTTTCCGAATTGATAAAGAAAGTGAAATTATAAAGGATCAGCATCGGAGTCAGCTTATGCCTCTTGTAATGCAGTAAGTTTTTCTCATATTCCATCCTATAAATTGCTATAGTTGTTAGTGTATACATGCACAATGCCTGTTATAAATATGATTTTTGTGGTAGCACTACATACATATGATATGGCACGCACTATTCTCATCTTAATCAACTTTTGTGCAAATTGATTCCCTTATTTCAGGTCAATGGAGTCAGTTTCAATGAAGATGTGAATTTACATCCAAAATTTACATTATACTTTATTTCACATATGTTTTAGTAGGCATTGATTTACATATGGCAGGATATTAGTGGTTCCTATAATACTCAAATAATGGCAGTTTTATATCCTTCCAAGTCTGAGTCTTCAGGAGTTTGTTCTAAGATCTAGGAAGATTATTACCTAGATTGAATCATTGCCCATAGTTATAATGATCAAACCCTGATTGAGAGTTGAAGTTTCTCCTATTCAATATATCTCAGGGTACCTATCCCTTCTCTGGGGGTCTTCCTTCTTCTAAATCCAAATCAGTCTTGATCTAAATACTCTTCCACTTTTCTCTTCATCCTAGTCAATATCTTTGATATGTTCCTCATTAGGTTAATTGCATGGAATTGTTCTCTGTTGTTTTCCTTTCATTCATACAGGGATGATTACATTTTTCTTGAAGTCCATTAACACATTTCCTCATGTGTAAACATTGAATATCAGGTTAAAGAGCTGTCTCAACCTTTTCTGTTTCATTTCCAATTTTACCATTCATTGCCTTATTTCACAGAAATGAACTAAAATCCAAGGGATAAGATTAATTGTAAGTGTTCAGATAACTCTGTTTATATGTTGAATTCCACAAAACTGTACAGGTGTTGGAGATCTGCCATTTTGGGTCTATATTTTTCCCAATTAGTCCTTTGCTGATATTTATTATAAAATCAACAGTAAATGCCTAAGCAATGAATTTTAATTCATCTATGGCTATGGATTTTAATTCATCTTAAAATGTAAATAATTGAATCATACAATAAAAGTTTGTTTTGCAAGTTAAATGATTAAGAAATTCTAAATAATTGACGATAAAGAAACATATGCATGATGTATTTTATCTCCATGGAGTGCCTGGAAAAGGCACAATGATATTTGCTAGATAGTATCTGATATATGTTTCTCTTTCAAAATTAGAAGTCAGATCAATATTTTTAAAACTGTCTACGCTTATGATAAAACTGAAATTAATTTGTTTTTCGTCAAGGATACTGTACAGCCAAATGCAATCTGGAAACAAGCAGACTGGTCAGCAGCGACGAGCACTGGTTCTGCGTTTCATTGCAGGATGTCACGACAGAGAAATTGCTATGTTCCTGAGAATGGCTTTTAGTTTGCTCAATCCATACATTGGAGGTAATTGTGGAATCTAATTATCTATCTCCTCTCCCTCGAGTAATTGCCTTTGGATTTTCAATACTAAAATTACCCCTATTTAAATATAAACTGCTATCTAAATAGATATTTGGATGAAGAACAAAATAAATTTCCACACTATTTCATTCTTTAACTGAATGGAGTTATTGCAGAGGTAACATCATCAAGTACAAAGTTAGCAATTTTCTTATAAGCTGCAACATAATCACTGCATTAAAAACTAAAATAGTAGCCTAGTATGTGGGTAGCAAACCTATGGCATGTGGAGCTTTATTTTGACAGGACGGTAAGTGGTATCCCCTATGGAGTTTAGGTCACAAGGTCGAGAATCATAACAAAATTAATCTGACCAAATCACAAATATGACTAATGTTTATTATAATGCTTTTATGAAAATATTTTTCTCCTTTTCATGTACATTATAATTTTATTATAATTCATGTTATTCTACAATGTAGAAGAATGAAATTGATGACTGATGTTTTCTATGACATTACATTATCTTTGTTATGCACTCTAGTAGAATATTTAAAATTCATGACAAATAATTTTTAATATCATTTTTTAAATATAATCATTATCTCTATAACAAGATGCTAACAGAAGAGCTAGAAGGAAAAAAAATTATTAAAATAGGTGGGAATATGATAGGCATTTTAGATTGCATGGAAGTCTGTAGGAAATACACAGAGCTGGAAGTTGGTAATTGTTATCTCAAAACTAAAGGTGGTTCCTTAGCTTAGAGCTTAAATTATTCAAATTTGGAAGTTCAAGAAAATGTGTAGTAGCTGAATGAGTCATGAAAAATCTACTTCTCAATGTTAGAAAACATTTAATAATAATATTTTATAATGATTAGAAATGATGATTTACATTAGTGTATTAGAGATTATATACAAGAGAGAATCTAAATATGATGGAGAAATACACTATTGGAGAGAGCCAATTAGTTGCTCAATGATCTCTGCTAGATAGTATCTGATTCGAGATTCTCTTTTATTTGTGAAATTTGTTTTTTTTTAGTTGTGTGTGTTTACTTAAAATATTTGATTGATGAGTGTTTCTGGTCATTAATACTCTCCTTTCTTATTCCCAGGCACACATGAGGATGTAGCTGATGTGGTTAGACATTTGAAGTTGTCAATTGACTTGGAGAAAGCTGTGCACCCCAGACGCCTCCTTAGCACTTCTAATCTCTTGGTTACGGTACTGGGATACTTAGGCACTCTCCTTCTGCCCATGACTCCAACTTTAAGCTCTCCCGCTCCCCATGAAGCCTTGGACTTCTTGATACGCTGCCTGCTTTCCACAAACGCTCTGATTGCAGCTGAGTATTCTAGGAAAGACCTCATCAGGCCCTGTCACTTGAGTTCCTTGCGTTCTGCAAGAGCTGCGGCCCTTGCTGCAGTGACCACTTTTTTCCGGCGCCTTACTCATTATCCATGGTCTGTGATATCAGTTGGCGATAATAAATACTCTGGAGATTTAGAAGCACTCTTTGAAGCGGCAGTATGGCCTTGGCTGGATCAACTACCTATTGAAGGAATCCACAGTCCTACTGCACTCCTGAGACTGATAATTGTTTGGAGTGAGAATCCCAGGTAAAAGCTTTCATCACTTTGCATTAATGATACTTCTGTAATTTTGATGAAATAAATTTTTAAGGTAGTAATTTTCCACAGAAGTTTTTTAACTAGCTAAATTTATTTCGCCCCAATAGACTTCCACTATAACCATTTTCTAATACTTGTGAAATTTAAAATATTTCTTTCCATTGTTGATAATGGTAATTGTCTTATATGGGATCATTTTCTGGTAAAAGAAGCAGCAGATACGATATTACTACCAAATAATTGTGTAGAAATGTTGAGAAATTGAGTTAAAATTGCTGGTGACAAAATGAATAATTATAATTGCCATGCTTTCTACATTCCATTTGAAGGCATAACACTTAGTAAGCTGTTTAATCTAATGAAATGTACATTCTCATTTATAAAGCCAGGTAGTAAACCAGGTGGTTTTTTGTAAAAAAAAAATGCTGGGGTTTGGTGTTCCGAAACCAACACCTTATACCTAATGTCTAAGTACTGTCTAAATGGATAGCCATTGTTAGAAAGATCAATAAAAACCATTTGATATGCCATGTGAAGAATATATGGTCCTGGAAGTATAGAATTCAACAAGAACTCTAGTATGAATGATATCTGCAATAAGATGACCAAAGATGAAAAAATGTCTCAATTCAGAACAATAAAGAAAAACCTTTGTGATGACATGTCGTTCAACTGTAATATATAAAAACATCCACGGTCTCATTCTTATGAATAGTTGAACAAAAAGAGAAATTACATGCTTTAACTAATTATAGTGGTCTTGTTTAAAATATTTTTTTAAATATAGAAAAACTAAAAACCTGGCACTAACATTTGTTAATGTAGAATCAAATATTCTAGTTGTTTATTTGCAAGAAGGTGGTCTGTTCATTTCTTTTTTCCCTCTATTCACAGACTTGAAAATAATATTTTGCCATTGTTTGTTCAGTTTTGTAGCATTTACAATATAAATTAGTAGAGTGTACGAAACTAAAAGTGGATTGTTGATGATACAATACTCTGTTAATGCTCATGATTCACTAAATCCATTATAATATTTTCAGATATTATCCTTTGCTGGCAAAGCAGTGTTTGCATCCTGAGGGAAAATATAACTCAATTATTCCTGCAGTAATGGATTTGCTAAGTGAGAAAAAAACCAAGCCTTCTGTAGTGAATGCCATTTTGGACATAGTGGAGAGGTTGCTTACTTATGCATCTGAAGAGGAAACTGGTGTGCCCATGGAGTTAGAAGATCCAGATTTCATGACTGATTTACCACCCCTCAATGTGGGCCCAACAATTGAAATGCCATCAGGAAAAGAAAGGAGTTTGCATGGTGAGTTCACATTCGAGGAGGAATGAGGTCTTCAATAAAAATCATACCTTAAGGTGAAAATAAAACAGGTTCTTCTTAGGTCTAGAATCTACCAGACCATCTTTATATGTAGTTACAAGATGACATTAGAGCTTTAAATTAAAAATACACTGCAATTTCACAAATTTTATTTTTAAACTCACGACCCACGTTTCACCACAGCGTGGCAGCATCAGGTGAAAGATTTTCACAGAGTTAATCCTAAAACTATCGCTGATTAGAGCTTAAGATTTTATATACTGTTCAACAAAATAATCAGGGTCAAAAGAACCTAATTTATATTATTGATGTGCATAGTTTGTTCCTCCTTGTTGTAATGCTTCCCTAAAAGGATGTTTTGTATGCCTTTAGGGTGGTATAAAAACTTTTGGCTACTGTTTTGTGACATCATTAATTTTTAGTTTTTGAAATGTGGATTTAATATCCAGATGTTATAACAATTGTGAATTACCCTATCTCTATGATTTCTATACCCTATGATTTTCATTGAATTGATTCTTTAATAACCACTCATCAGTAGTAAAGAAGTGAGTTCTCTTGATGAAAAATTTCAAATTTGAATCTTCTTTGAGCAAACTAATAGTTACCTTAACATTAGTTTTTGCATTTGTAGTCTCATTTTTTTCAGTGACAACATACTCATATAATGTAATTGTTCTTTCCTGTTTGTGTGTCATTCAAAGTTTCTCATCAGTTGAACTTTGGAAGTAAGCTGATTCTGCCTCATGTTCCCTGCATCCTACGAGTCCTCACCCAGCGTTTCCACGCCCTGAAGAAAGGAACCTCCCCCTCCTCCAGGGACTTGAGAGTTTTGTCACAGTTGTCTGAACTCGTCTGGTCACCAGAAGATAGTGACTCATTGCTCAAACTCATCCTTCCTGTTGCCTCCCGCAAGGCTTCACTTGGGGGGAGCAAAGAACAGATTTTGCAGCTACTGACAACTGCCAACAACCTTTTGCGAAATGTTCATGATCCTGGAAAATTCATAAGGTATGTTCGGAAGTTCTGTAATCCTCTGTCGGACTATTGAGATTGTTCTGTAGTGCGTTCACCTTAGGAGTCTTCATTAGTTGACCTTGGTGGGAAGAAAAATGTTTTTGGCTATAGAATATGATTTATGGTCTAACTTGGTGGAATGCATCATAGTTCTAGAAACAAAACAATTTAATTCGACATAAACAAATGTATTAATACGGCTTAGGTTTTGTCATAGGGTTATATCAACAGGTGAAGTTCCAGTGCTTAATGGTGAAATGTAGGTTGTATTCCAAATTTTGTTTCTACAACCAATCTCTCTCTTCATATCAGCATATCCTTTCCTGGCATCCCTCATGTCATCAATCATTTTCCCTTAGTGCAATAGGTATTAATCATTCAATAATTTTGTCTTTTCTCTACTCACCTGAAGGTCCATAGCTCCATTGTTTAGCACTGTGGATGGGCGCCCTGCACGATCGCTCCTCTGTGAAATATTGGACACTTTGGCATCCAGAAATTCTTCTGCTATCAAAATAACTTGCAGTGGGGAAAATGGTGAGTTAATTTTTTATTCTACTCAAATTAAGTAATCAAATACTCACTGAGGAGGCCTTTACCTGGTGGAATTCAATAATAAAAACAAATCTGTAGCTATTGTAACTAACAGAACAATTGTTCTGTGGAAATACATCAAATTTACATCTATTTGATCAAATACTATTGCGATTAGCAAAGGTTTAATGCAGGGATTGGCTTGAAATTTCTATATTTTAATTCTTTTCTCACTTCTTTCTAACTCTATACTTTCTAACTTTCTATATTTTAATTCTTTTCTAATACCTATGGTGTTACAGTGTTGAACAACCCATCACTTGAGTGTCCATCCCTTTTATCCTCCCCTCTTGCCTTGAATTGTCATCACAGCTGTCATCTGTAAAATCTGACATTTATGTCAGTTATTGTAGAGGAAACGTCAATTCCTGATATCAATAAATATAAATTCAGTTATTGATTATGTAATTAAACATTTGCTCTCTTCATCCAGTTTCCTTCCTTCTTGGCTACTATGTCGTCGTAAAGTGGAATTTTTTTC
The DNA here is from genome assembly GCA_011762765.2 of Rhinocypha anisoptera. NCBI lineage: Eukaryota > Metazoa > Arthropoda > Insecta > Odonata > Chlorocyphidae > Rhinocypha > Rhinocypha anisoptera. The sequence goes on along the minus strand of WURS02090455.1, from coordinate 11,665 downwards.
ATTTTCTGTCTTCCTGAAATTCACTCAGCCCAACAAGGTCTCTCTTACTTTATTTAGGTGATCAAGAGGACGTCGAATATTTATCCCTACAGGAAGACATGAAAACTTCGTCAAGAATCTTAAAATCGCTCAATTCTTGGGACCCAGCCAAGCTTGAAGAACCAGACTACACACGGCGTTTGGATGCATACAAAGAGCTGAAGACAATGAGGGAGGTGCACAGCAGTGTCCAGTTTCCTATCGTCCTTGGAATTCTTCTCATTCATAATTCATTTCATTCTATTCGAAATGTAGGTTGTTAACCTCTATTTATAATTGGTTGCATGTTTTCATTTAGCAGCCAGCGGTTCTGTTTACCTTTCAATTATTTCATGCCTCTTGATATGTGTAGAATATAAGTGATTTACTCTTCAAAATTTTATCATCATTACTGATTTCAATATGTATTTGACTTTTTACTGCTGGAAATTAATTTTCTTTAATATGAATGTCGACTATTGTTAACGAACCCAAGGCATTAGTTTTGTACTCTTTTTAATGGTTCTAATTCAATCAAAATAATCCCAGGCCTCGATTTTGGAGTAAAAACTTCCTATCAGTCAGTCACTTTATATTAAGCTAAATACAAAACATATCAAAATGTTGGAAATCACATCTTGTGTATCTCAATAGTTAAGAGAAAAAAATGCATGTTATCATTTATCTAAAATATCTAAATAAAAGGGTGTCTTGTTTAACAAGCTTTAAGAATATTTAAATAAAATTGATGACACATAGTTTTTAACATGAAAAATATTCAATTCAGTTTTGAAATCACAATTGAATCTTGGGTAATTCAGTAAATTCATGTTCTGCAGATAACGTATTTGGACAAATCAAAGACCATGTTTTTTTCCCTTCTGGACTACAGAAGAAAAAGTTCATCATACTATCTGAAGCAAAATCCTCCACATAGAATGTTTGAATTACACCAGTTGTGCAACCCAAATGATGATCATTCAAATTCAATTCCTTACAAACAGTAGGGCAGTTATGACAACCCATTATAATCACAGGGTTGAACCAAATATTGAATTGACTATTCCATTATGGTTACAACTCACCTAAATTGGATTGTAAAAAGCATCAAGTCCATCACGATAAAATCTTCGGCAACATTGGTGCATTGGATTCAAGAAAACATTACGAGTGCATCTTACTTTTCCATCAATTAGATTTTTTTCTCTTGTGCATTTCCAAAACTATAAACAAAAATACTAGTACTATTTGTTTCTGAAGGTCACTTTGAACAAAGTGAAATATAACATTTTTAAGTGCATTTGTCCAGTAATTTACTCAACATGATTTGTTAATAAATGTTTGACTGTATTTTATATATTGCTATAATCCAGAAACTACATTTACTTTTGAAATAAAGTTAAGAATGTTCCCCTTCCATAACTTCTTGTAGGTTTATTTTAGTATATCATAAACTGCAAGAGGTTTAAAATAATTATACCCTTTTCAGGATAAGGATATGTCACTAAGAGAAAGTGCTAGCCATTGCTTAGTAACGCTGGCACCAATATTGACCATTTCTTCATCTTCCAATGGGTTCTGCCGAAATTTGGTGCTTAGAGAGACACTCCTTCCCCTCATAGTGGGAGCACTGAAGGATCGAAAATGTCCTGATTCCCTGCATCATGAAGTAGTCAGTCTTCTGGGAACCCTGGTAAATGCATAAGTATTTCATAATGGTGTTACTTTGTATAAGAATTACTGATTCAGGCTTGATGTGGTGAAAGGAACACTCATTGAAAAGAAAAAAGTAGCACTTTTCCACAAAAAATATATATATAAGCACAATGTGTTTCAGCTCACTGAGCCATCTTCAGGTACATGACCATGAATATATATATATATTTCTTTGTGGAAAAGTGCTACTTTTCAATGTGTTACTTTGTATTTATTATCTCTATTTAAAAACTTGTTGCAATATATTGTCTGCTAAGCTTGTGATAGTAATTACATTAATCTATATACATATATATAGACAAGTATCTAAGACAGCACAAAATTTACATAAAAAACACAGAAAAAGAGACACTCACATTTTCTTCTTGTTCGGAAGCTTTCAGGCGGTTGAGGAAGGGCCGATATGACCCGAAAGCTTCCGAACAGGAAGAAAATGTGAGTGTCTCTTTTTCTGTGTTTTTTATGTACTTTTTGTGCCATCTTAGATACTTATACTTTGCTCCACTGAGCTTTTCTTCATGTGCATATATATATATACACACATATATATATATATATATTTTTTTTTTCTTATTTTCATGAATTGTTCCCTCTATTTCTATTCAAATCAATTCACAATATATAACTGCTGATGAGTCACAATAAATAACACCAAAAGATGCATTTACCCAACTTTATTTAGTAGATGAAGAACAAAAAACTGTTTGAATATTTGTAATCAATAACCCTCAAAGATTTCTTTGCTCATAATACTAATTTCATAATTTCAGATAAATTTAGTGATGGGTCAAATCTATTCTGATTCTGGGAAGCAATTTATTTACTTGTTTTAAGTGTGTGAACATACCTTCCCACTGTTCTGCTTCTAGAATAAATATGCTTAAAGCAACATCAAATGGGGTAATGACTTCCTGTCCCTTCATTAGAAGCCTTAGCAAAAAAATTCAAACAGTTAACTTTTAGTTCATCATGAGTGACATGGTTAAGAAAACTTTCATTCTCTTTGTGATTTTATTTTCAATCATTTAATGTCTTATCCTTTACACAAGATATTCTGAATTTAGTGTCAGCAATTCATCCTTTTTTCAGGTTCACCAGTGTTCCTCATTCCACCCAATGTTGAGGGATCTATCTCGCCTCTCCTCTCAGGATGCAGAGGTAGACTTTTTTGAAAACATCAGGCACTTACAGCTGCACAGGAGAGCCAGGGCTTTAATGAGGTTTCCTCATGATTTTTTAACGTACCCACAATAATACAAACTATTCATGCCTGTTATAATGTTTAAAAAATTAATTTTCAGATTTGTTCAAGATGCTAAGACCAGTCAAAAGCCAATGGGACCTCAGACACTCACCAATATATTACTACCCTTGAGTTTTAAATATATTTTCAATGTGAAGTATACAAAGAATAACAGCTTAATAGATTCAGCAATTGAGGTAAGTATCATTTTTTTCCCTTTGACCTTGTCCATTTATGTAGCCCTTTCATTCCTAGGATAATAATGGGACATTTTAAATAAGCGTAAAATCATGAAATGTAAAAATAGCAAGTCGTAAACCAGTATTTTTGTCATGTACACAGATTTTCACAATTAAATGTTGACATTTTTCCCTTGAAAAATATGCTGTCCATCACTGCAGTTTGGTTGACTCTTCACCCTTCAAAACAGTTTATTGGGGCAGGAAGAGGATAGGGATTTTGGATAGAATGATGGGTGGTGGGAAGTATGCAAATTTGGAAAGTTAAAGCTGCATCCGAACTCATTAGGATTAAGGGAGCATAGATTTGGGTGCCTAACTTGAAGGTTCCTAAATTGTTTCCGCCTGAGTCTGGACACTCTCCGCTGCAGGCCTGGCATCTATGGCGACCACTTTTTTCTTTCTCTTCCTCAACATGTTCATTTTTTTATCTCTGCTAGTCAAGGGTAATGACTCCTTGGTTGATTGTCTCCTTGTGCTCTCTTAACTCGTGCTCAAGAGGGAAAGGAGTTTGGGTAATTGAGAGGAACATTCATTTCAGTAAGTTGAGTGTCCAATTCAAGTATGTATTTTATTCTTGTAGGCTATTGGAGCTGCTTGCCACTGCTTGCCCTGGCATTACTATCAGGCAATACTGAAGCATCAGCTCGGGCAAATGCAAAGACAGACCTCCGAGTTTGGCCGACAGCCCATTCGCTTGATTGTAGCCATTCTGAATAATTTCCACTTTAATCTGTCACAAGCGGACACAAAGGAAGGACTGGTCCCAGAAGGGAGTCTGTCCATGATTGATGAGTTGACCAGACCTGCATGCGACAAAGATGCTGCAACTGATGAAGTGGAGAACTCTGGAAGCGAAGAAAGGGGGACAGGTGTACTTGCAGACAAAGATGAGGAAGAGGGGGAGGAAGTCGAGGAAGCTGAGGTGGTCATCGGAACAGAGGGATTGGAAGATGAAAACATTTCTGCCACCAAAAGGAATGATGATACAGAGGTTATTGAAGGTAATTGTTCTCATTTTAGTATGTCTTGCATTACTCATAATACAAATAGAGAAGCTTCTATGAAGCATAAGACAATATAAGCATATTAAAAACATTAAGTGGACACAAAAATGTCTATGCTTCTGTTTGTATTGTTAAAAAGTAGTAATGTTTTTTTCTCTTGTTACGAGAGGGACCAATTAGAAATATTAATTGGAGTATTTAAGTGGAGTCTTAGAATTCAGAGTATGTATAGCAATATTAGATAGTTTTACTCCATTGATGCATTTTTGTGTGTTCATAGAGGTTTTTTTTAACATTGCAGTGTTTTATAAAGGACCAATATTTGTTCATTTCAGCTAGAATAAGTAATCGCACATGAATTTTGTCTTTTCAATTGTTATTATCAATATGCATTTCCAGCATGGACTCAGGATATGTTACTTCCTCCGTCAATGGCAAGAAGGGCTAGGAGAGCCTTGTCGACAGTGTTACTCCCTCACTTGCATGCCAGCCTTGTAGCACCAACGGAGCGTGACAGTAGTCACAAGTCGAACAGGCATGCTGGTGGTGCTGTTGGTGCAGATGCCGCTCGGAAAGGAGGAGCCAGAGATGGCAAAGGACCCAGGGACGAGGAGGAGACTCTCGTCATGAGGGTTCCAATAGCATTGGCAGCCGTCAAACTGTTGCAGAGGCTGCCTCCCGACTTCATGGTCCAGAATCTTTCAGGGTAAATAAACCTTTTGCACCTTTTTTTTTTTCAAAGTCAAAACCCTGTGTTAACGATAGTTCATTTTCAGTTTACAAAACCTCATGGCAACTTAAATTATATTGGGAGTAAAAGTACCAACTCTACAGTTTGTATAGGATTTTATTTGACATGACCATGGTTTCATAGCAAGGCTACACCATCTGATAATGAACCCCTCCTATGAAACCATGGTCAAGTCAAATAAAAATTAATTTAGAAACTGAATTTGGTTGAGTAAATTTGGTTCTTTTACCCCCAGTATTATTTACTTCCGCAAAGTTCTACCTAAGACAAATTCTAGTGCTTTGCCAGTAGAAAATTGGAAATAATTGTTTATAACAGCACTAAGATGAACAGTTTACCCTCATCATGTTTGAAATATCACCTTTGTTTACTTCTGCCCATCCTTTTTCATGTGCCAGCATTTGAAAATTCTAAATTTTGGATTTTTTTCCAAGTTCATAAGTTCTATTTTTTTCACATTTCAAACCATGATGAATATAACTTGAAGAAACTCATGAATCATGAATGGCCCTTCTTGGTTATATGGTGGTAGATTAATTCCAATTTTATGGCTGTATTCATTGCAAAACAATGCTGGAGCATAGAAGTGATGTCAGCACTGTATTAAATGAGTTTATGGTACTAATTGATACAAAGAGTTCAGCTCACTTATCACTGATATTACCAGTCTATAGCAGAGTTACTTTGTTATGGGAAGTTCATTCTCTTATAATATATTCGCATACACTAAAGTTAATATCATGGACATATGATCACACTTCTCTGGCAGTAGCCATTAAATCCATTAGATCACCAGGCAAATTTTTAGTAAGTTCAAGTGCTTCATAAACTGCAGTATCTTTTAAGTTAATGTCCTAGACACACGTTTAACATTCTTACCACACTCCATAAGGATGCTATGGAATTGGCGAGACTGACATAAAACCTTATACACAAATGTCATAAAACTGAAGACAAATTAAAAATTTCCAATGACCAATTGCCTTTATGCCAAGTCTATTAAATGAACCAAGTGCCAAAAACTAGCTTCAATTGGGGGCTCTTATGTCAGATTAGTTACAATTATTTGTGCAGAAAATTAAAACCATATTCAGAGGTGGAGTCTGAGATCATTACAGTCAAAATGCATTCTATAAGTATTTTCTTCCACCATCACATATTGTATGCTTAAATATATATCTGATGCTCAGAATGCAGTCTAGGGACCTAATCATTTGGTCAATTCCACTTGTCCCATGAGCTAAGGAAATGTTTGATGGAGCCCAGCTGGGAAATGAAGGGCCTTAATCCAATGAAGGACTGATTACGATCTCCCTTTGAACTGTGGTTCATTATGAAATCATGGTTCAGTTATTCAGCATTAGAGACAGAGAGGCATCGACATCTCCCTCTCCAATAACGAATTTTATACCCTGGTCTCACTGTGGTGCATTTGAATGGAATAGTGTGTAGGTTAGATTGTTACTGAAGGGATTGGTAAAAAGACCTTTAAGAATGTGATATCAATTTAAAGTCATGCCTTAGCATCAATTTTCTATTCACGCCAAACCCACCAATAAACAACAGTACCTCCAATGCAATAGCTTCACTCCCCCCCCCTACACAAACGCTCCATTCCCTACCCTCACTCCCTACTCCATCCATGGCCATTATATTTGTAACAATCCTGACTCCTTACAAACATTACTTTCCAGCAATTACAATGTCTTGTCTTCTTAGCAAAACTTTCTGATCATGGAATATGTGGAAATGCTAGGCAAGGTGTGAAATGTTGAATGTGAATGATTATGAAAGTGTTCGAAAAAGTTTCCATGCAACACTTTTCCTAAGTTTCAGGTCAATTTTGCATTAATTTTTTGTACAGGAGCATGATACTTTTCAGCATGGACAAATTCTCAAAGTGGTAACCTAATATATTTCAGGGTGTTGCTGAAGGTGTTAGCATTCCTCAAGTGTCGGCTGGAGTCCGTGAGGAGAGTCGCCAGGGATACCCTGGTGGACATTGGAGTGTCCCTGGGTCCCACTTACCTTCCCACCATTGTCCAGGAGATGTCCTCGCTTCCCTCCCGTGGTTATGCCTTCCACGTTCTTGCCTTCACTGCGCATGCGCTGCTGGTACCCCTCGTGCCTCTGATGGAGAAAGGTGACATGGACAAATGCCTGCAAGACTTTGTGGAGGTTTGTGACATCTGTTGGTCATGCTTCTAGGAATATGCTATGGACTACATCACATGAGTAATGAATATTTAAATATCAACTAACTATTCATCCATGGGGGGTTTTTCATACCTGTAAAGATAATTTTTTACTGATACATTGGTATCCTGGTTAATGACGGCCTTAGTTTAGGACATACTTGGTTAATGATGAGTTCCTGTGAACATAAAATGTCTTGGGTAATGATGCAGGCTTTGGCTTACAATGCCTCGTCCATTGGTGGTGGATTTCAATGAAACATAATCCCCTGATCAGGAAAATTAGGAAATAAATTCTAAATTATTTTGAAATTAACAATAACAAGCTTTAATCACTGCATACATTTTATTCCCTTTGTGGCATTTTAAGTGTCTACCCCTTCTCCTCCTCCTGCAAAATTCAGCTATCACCATTGTCTTTATAATTATGATCACACCAAAGTATATATGATGAGTATTCTGTACCAAGGAAAACCCTTTGTGTACATGATAATACCTGTGAGCACACCTTATATGAACTTTTTGTCTTAAGATGATGTTAAGTATGGTGTTCTGTGCAGTTTCAGGATTGCTTATATTGGCTTTGGATGAAAACAGTTTTAGTGAAACTTGTCATCCAAAGTTATATCATGGATTAAGAGCCTGCAGATGGAGAGAAAATCAGAAAATATGTAATGAAGCCTTGGGGAAAAAATGTCCAATATGGCATATGCAAGGATTATTTAGTGAATATTCTTCGCTTTTGATTGGATGTTTGCTTGAAATACCAAATCTCTAATCTTTTACATTATTAAATCCATATTTCAGCATCTACAGTTTGAATGGTCTCGCTGTATACTAACATATTTTCTTCAGTCAGTGCATTAGTAAAGAAATATAATCATGTAAGCGACATTCTAAAATGACTAGTATAAACTATTAAAAATTGGTGAATAAACTTATCTCCTTTCATTGATAGAGAAATATCTTGATTAGGTATGTAACTCTGATGTTTGCAATTTTTTCTATTCTAGATCTGTAAAGCTGATTTATATGGGGCTACATCTGAAGAAAAGGAAGTAGCAAAAATTACTACCAAAGTGTATGAAGCCCGCTCTCATAAGAGTTATGATACCTTCTGCTTAGTTGCCAAGGTTATTTCTGAGTCATGTCTCATTGATCTCATCCAGCCTTTGAAAGAGGTATGTTAACATCGTGTTTTTAACACATTTTATATTGCAGGCTCTTGTAATATAATAATGACTGATGGCAAAAATTGCAAATTTTTATAATGGGAATAAGGTCTATCACTGGTTATCAATTTACAAGAGGTAAATATTTATTTTTTGTATGATTAGATTATTTTAATCTTTCAAATACCTAGAGTGAATGGCTAAACATAAAAAAATGCATGTCAGACTAGTGTGGTGCTTCTGTGTTGACATGAGCTGACTAATGTTTCCACATTTCTCCTATGAAAAAAAAATTAGATTTGAAGTATATTAAAATTGTGTATCAATCTGGGCATCTCTACATCAATTAAAAGGCATTTTTTTTATATATGTAATTAAAAAATCCATCCTTGAGATGTATTTTGTGAGAGTGCTTGGCAGATGTTATTAGAGATTTGCTGCATTGCAGGATCCAAAATGTGATAGCACCTTGTTGTCAACACTGGAAGAGGATGGAAAACATTATGCATAGCTATCTTCATTGATTTGCTTTTTTGTATTATCTACCAAGTGCTCTGGTTCCTAACAATTGTAATCAGCCAAGTTAGAAAATGTCATAGATTGTCTTTCTTATAAAAGCCTTTTTTTTATTGTAAGTAAATAAGAGGAAGCAATGTGGACCAGTTTTGAAATTGAAATACTTGATTTGCTTTTAATTTTATTTTGAATTAATGCTAGATATCTCCCTTGTTGATCCTATAAATATTACTTATCCTATAAATGTTACAAATGTGCCAGTCATGATAATATTTTCCACAAAGCGAAACAATATTTATTATCAATGTAGGCAGAGTAATGTGTCTGAATTCCTCAATATTGGCAATACTGCACTATCTCTAGCATTGGATAGGCTGCCTTCAATTGGCTCTCGGCAATCGGATTAATATAATGTATTGAATTTGTTATATTTTATTACATTAATTTAAACAATAGAAATTTCAAAAGTAAGACAGGTATTTATTGTCTCTCCACTTATGGTGAAAACCCAGTTTCGGAAACTGAATAGAATAACGTAAATGACTAAAGTTTAACATTTGAAATTCTATGGACATCATGAACAAAGTACGACTTACATATCAAAATTTCTCTTCATATTGGCATTTCATATTGTCATTATGAACCACCAAAGTTGCTCTCAAGAAATAGGGCTGTATTTCATTTTCACTGCAAAAACATGACTCAGAATAAGTAAAAAATATTTAACTTTTTAACCATTAAAAGTAGAACTAAATTATCTACGTGCTGACATGTCTTGCATGAAATTCGCTTAATCCGCCTATGAGATATGAAGCCTCAAATTCAAGTCAGTATCCTTTTGACATAGAAAGTAGGGCATCTTGAGTCAGGGTATCAAGGGGGGAGTCTGGTCAGTATTGAAGAGAATTAATGAAAGAAGAATAATTAGCATGACAGCTATAAAATAGAGGAAACACGTTTTAAGAAACGATTACTGATGGAATAGGATAACAAGGAACGATTGGTGGGGGAAAGAGGGAGAGGAAGAAGGAGATGACAAAGTTAGTGATGGAGTTCTGTTTCTCCTCTGTCCAAGGAGAGTTTCACCTGTGACAGTAATTCGTATTAAAAACTTAGCTTATTGAACAAGTTTTTATTCATGAATTACATTTTTTTTAGTATTCAGTAAGAATGAATTATTATTACAAAAAATTATTTCTAAATGTATTAATTATCCTAGTTCAGGTCTTAATATCTTTATTACAGTGACATTTCAGAGGGATTTACGAATACCTTGTAAGTTAAGCATTACCTCTCAGATTCATTTCATCTCACTAAACGATAAATGCTTATCAGCATACAAGTCTTCCTGTAGGTCCAAAGAACAATTTACAATTTTCCTTTTCCTAAATTTACCACAGATGGCCTGGGAAAACCATTTTATTTCCATTCATTTTTCCCCTCTTCTTCTTTTTTTCAGATTTTGGATCAAACTCATTCCTACAAGGTCGTTAAAATCACAAAGGAATGTCTCTCCCGCATTGTCAAAGGGCTTATGGCGAACAAATTCCTCTCCCCCCCCTCTCTTTTGGCATTTTCCTTCGGTCTTCTGTCGAAGAGCATAGCGGCCCTGTGGCCTTCTGCTGAGAAAAAGCATGAGAGGCCACTGGCACGGCGAACCGCTGGGGCATATGCTGGTGTCGATGGCAAGGTGAGCTTGCCATTGGTGCTTTCGCCAGACCCATTTCTCATCGCTAAAGAGCCTCGAAAAGCTCGAAGCAAAGTAACTGGAGCGGTGAACAGAGTGGGTGCACAAGCAAACAGCCACACGATGATGGAGTTTGGGCTGCGCCTTCTGCACTTGCTGATTAAGAAGAGTGGGCCACTGGGGTCAAAGAGCAGGGGTGCTGAGGCAGTGGGGAATGAGTCATCACGCGTTGTGGTCAGCACAGAGAAGAATATGGTGGCTTCAGTGAACGTTGGTATGCTTGACCCATTTGTTCCCATCATCTGTGAATGCCTGGAATCTAAATATGCCAAGGTGAGTTGAACAGATTTTCAGAAGTCTCTTACCATGTAATGACAATGTGCATTCATTTTTGGTATCATTCGTTAAAATAATGAATCTACAATATTATATTATTGTTGTAGTTTCACAAAATCACTTTTCTGTACTGCCTAATGCAATCATGTTTACTATAGCATTAATTTTTGTATTTAACCTTGTGTGCCAGTGAAGGAAGGAAAATATTTTCATCTCACTACTAGAATTGATAAATGCAGTATTGCAGGAGAAATTAAGTTTTTCATATAAATAATTGAGTGATTAGTTTTTGTAAAGCATTGATCTCAATAGCTGAATTGGTCAAATATAAAAGATATAATTCGTAATATTATGTAAGCATACAAAAGTCTAAAAGTGTTATACTGTGAATTAAGCAAAGCAATGCACAAGAACTGTATTGAAAAGGGTAGTATGCATTTGAATAAAGTAGGATCACGTATGTTAGATAAATCCATTGAAAATTTAATTAGTAGCAAACGGAAACTAAAAGTCTTGAGGTATATAAAAATAAAGTCAATTCCATGAATGATGCAACTGTAAAGCTGCTTAATCAGCGATGCATTATTTATAATCAGTATTTGCATCAAATTTAGGTTCTATAGAAATGTTTTTGAGGGACCTATTAAAATGGTATCTCTTTAATAATAAGCATTAATGAAGGATGGTTAAAACTCAACCAATTATGCAATGCAAATGTTGATTACCTAAAATATTTACTCTTAAGGGAGAGCTGGAATGATATCTTTATGGAAGAGTCGGTTGAT
>WURS02090346.1:0-23908 GCA_011762765.2 Rhinocypha anisoptera | reverse complement strand
CGCCGAAACCGGTCGTGCATTGTAATTTTTTATTTGTGGAATTATAAAAGTTATTTTTTAAAAACCATCAATCTATGTGAATAAGTGATTCGCATAATTCTTTATCCCTGACCCCTGTTTTGAAACCATAACTATTCCAGTCTATGGAGGGAAGATTGAAATCCCACCCGTTTTCCTCTATCCGTTCGGCAGTATTATTTTTGTCCTTAACATTTGAAATAGATAAATGCACATAGCACAAAAATAAGTAGGCAGAAAATGATTTCATTTTAGAAATTTAGCATTAAAGAAGTGAACTCGTTTCTTCTTTTTTTATCACCTGTTTTCAAAGGGAGAGCAGGGACCCGGAAAACCACCCTACTCGCAATGAGACGGGGAGTGTCCTGTGATATCACCTGCACGGTGATATCACAGGACACCAAAGCCGGTTGGCTGATTCGGTACTGTTACCCACTCGGTGATTACAACTTCCAAAAAAAGTAAGGAATCACTTTATCGTAACCACTTCCTTTCGGTGGAGGAACACGTTTACTCCAGGCATAGAAAGGAGATGACGGAGCGTAAGAGACGTCGTACCACAGAAGAATGGTGAACTAAGAAAAAGAAGAGTTGGCATATGCAAGGAAGAAGCAGTAAGAGGAGTGTTTGAAGGAAGAACTCTGATGAAAAGTCTGAGGACGAAAGAGGCGACGTGAATTCTGTTGAGACAAGAATGCCCACTAATTAAGATCTCCTTATGCATCAGAAAGAATACTTCAGTAGATTATTATCACTCTTAGTCAATTTCCTACCCAACGATTATCCAGCAACCTCCAGTTTCCTCTGTCGTTATATCTGTTTCTTTTTGTAAGTGATATATATAAATTTCGACTCCCTGTACTTAATTCCATTCTTTGATACTTGTTTCATTCCTTCCATTTTTTACTCTACCTATATGTGTTACAGTATAACTTATATTAAGCGGATCCTTCTGGGGATACTATATTTTTCCGTATAAGACAGGTTTCCGCATTAAGAAGGGTTGTCTAATGGTGCGATGAGGCTAAACCTTCTCCTGTATGCCATTTGGTATAACCATGCGAAATTTACTCTAAATGACAAAAGCGCATTTTCCGATAGCGAAATGCCGTTTGCATATTTTAAAATTTTTATATTAACATTTATGCACATACTTTCTAATTAAGTCTATTTCGCCTTTCTCTTCCAGTTTCAGTGTTAACAATCATTCAAAATGTTACACAAATCAGATTCTCCTTTGAAAATTGGCCAAACCCTTTCAATTAATTAGAACTTCCTTTTATAATGTTGCCTTGTCACAAGATATGCGCGATTTCAAGGATTATATATATTCGACGAAATTGTTCGAAGCGTATGGTGTGACTCGATTCGTTCAGAAAATCGGATCCTATAAATCGTTTCGAATCGCATTATATGAATCTTATTGAAATCGTATGATAAAAAACTTGATTGAATTGATTCGCCGTCTAGAAATTGGCTGTGAAAGATCAAGTGATGCCTTTATTTCCCTACGGTTCAAGATACGTGATAAATTATATAAGTATGCAAACACTAACAATATCCTGAGCGACTATAAAACATGTTTTCCTATAATGTCGGTTAATATGTGTAAATGTCTCGTAAGCAGTCTCGGTCAGGAGTAAGCATGGCGCCGAAGGTAGGTTGTGTCGCACCGAAATCCTAAGAGGTGGAAAAGGAATATTACTTGTCAGATTCGGCAGAACGACAGCCTTAGAATTTAAAAATGTATAAGGACTGTGATTCGGTGCTATAACACTAAACGAAAAACCTTTCGGTTGCTCCAAAGGGCTCTGAGAGAGCCCGTATAATGTTTCGCGATAACCAGACATTGGCAATTTCAATCTCATTACTGCTTCAGGAGAAATAACAGAAAATTAGAATCCAGTGGCAATCATGATGCAGATGGGGAGCATGGTGTCTCTATCTAACATATATTTACGGGGCAGTTCTCAAAAGACATATCGAACTCTTGCCATTGAACACAAGACGTAAAAGGCGCCGAGCATTCGTGATTTACCTCTGAGCTACTTACGGGCAATGCGACCGTACAAATGTCAATCTCCCGTGTTCGGAGGCATGTCTAAGATCGCCAATTGTTTTTTTACTTCGACTGAATGAAGGATAGAATGATGAATCCGCAACGAATATTTTCTGCCTAACATTTCGGAGCCCAATTACCTGATTTTAAGCAATTAAAACAAATGCTCCTTAGACAGCAGGAACTCCGCTCGCAATTGCGCATTTTAACGCAAATACTTTACGCACTTAAATATAGGGTGGTGATATACTAAAAAAGTTTTTGGAAAAATGAAATAACATTCATTGGCACTAGAATAGCTAAGATTTGTTATTGTATTACAATGAATCCTGTCGTATAGGAAATAGTTTCCGGCGTGACTTCGTGGAACTGCTTCATGTCGTGTTCCTACAATGAGTTTCTTACAATGTATCTGATCGTATTTCTACATTGAGTTTCTTATATTTAATCTTATTGTATCCCTACAATGAGTTTATTACCATGAATTTTACAGTATTTAGAAAAATAGTGTATAGCTAATGCTATACTTCTTTACAAAAAAATGGAAAAATGTCAGGAAACTTCAAAAAGGATCTACTAATGAATGTAACCTAAAGGAGATGCTTAAAAAATGTCATATTAAAGATTAATGTGATAATACTATAGCTTTTATATAAAGTATTCAATAAATATTCAGCATAATAAGAATTCAGTAAAATATTAAGTAAATTTCTAGCATTAAATATTGTTTCTAAAGTGGCACAGATTGTTAGTGATTAATAATCACAAGGCTTCGTAAAGTTTCAAAGGCACCTTTTAATAAAAATTAAATTTTTCTCTTCATACAGGAAAAAACCACAACCATTATGGTAAGAATAAGTGTACTAATTCAATATAATACACAAAACAAAAATATACATGAGGCATATGATTCTACTCGCTACAATGACTAAGATAGCTTGATTAAATGAGACAAACTTTGTAATTCCACATAAATATATTTTCCACACGACCTTGGTTTCGTTGCAATGCAACATCATCAGGTAATTTTACAGAAAATATTCACAGTATATATAGTCCTTGGGAAGGGGGGTGGGGAGAGTGGTGTGCAGGAGTAATTACATACAGGGAGGATTGGTGATATTAGGCCAGTACTTTGTAATGTGTACAATTATAACCTTTGTAATTGGGTCGGATGGAGAAGAGTGAGTGGCTCATTTGGGTCGAGTCTGGAGGGGGAGGGGGAAAGAGGGGTTATGCAACCCCAGGGACTATACTGTGGATATTTTATGTAAAATTACCTGATGATGTTGCTTTGCAACGAAACCTAAGTCATGTGCAAAATATATTTATGTGGAATTACAAAGTTTGTGTCTCATTTAATCATGAAGCAGTTCCACTATGTCACTCCAGAAACTATCTCCTATAAGATAGCTTGACCTGATTATTTAATAATTATTAATTTACCATGGTCTTAAGCTTATTCACCACATCAATACACCTTCTAATCTTAATATCATCTTCAATTTCACAGAAAAATTGCAGAATAGTAAGGTTCTTCCTCATTTTGGCCTCATACCTTGCATTCAATGAAAAATAGGTGCACAGCAATAAAGAGAGTGAGGTGACAAGGTCTATAATGTCTTTGACTAGAGCAGTATCCTTCCCATATATGTGACAGAAGTTGTTCAGATTTACAATATAAAGAGCTTTCTACTCAGCTGGCAACTCAGCTTAATATTCACCTGAAAATAGACAGTTAAAAGTTGTAAATCATAAGCAATAGATTCCTGAAATCTTCATTTGAATTTAACAAATATATACAAATAAGAAATTGTTTCAGGCGTGACTTTGTGGAACTGTTTCATGACTTCAAGAAATAAAACACTTTTTTATTCCACATAAAGTTTATGTGGAATTTTAGTGTTATGTGGAATTCAAAGTGTTTTATTTCTTGAAGTCATATATTAACAACTAAAGATAAGAGAGAAGTAGTAAATTTTAAGGATTCTTTAATCATAGGCTTAATTGTGTAGTGTTGCAACTTATTTCCATAGAAAGAATAATTTTATTAATATATTTTGGTATCTATGAAATTCATTTATTAGGTCATCTCTCCTAGATTCGAGAACATTATTATCTGCATGGGGAATTACAACAAAGAGAAAATTATGATCTCACATTTACATAAAAACCTGAGAATTCCTTGAAGTAGGGGATTATGAGTAGGAACTTCTGCATTTAGGTCTGGGACCCAGGGTTCCCCATTCTTGGGTTTTCTCTGGAGAATAACTCTAAATCCTGGAAGATAAAGCTCTAAAGCTTGTTGTAAACTCTTTTTCACATCCACACTGGTCAATCAAATCATTTCATGATGATAGTCCTATGTGATGATAATCCTGATTATGTCGATGTAGGAAAAGGTACTACATCTTCTGGTAATTGGATTGAAGTGAAGAATGAAAGGAAGAATAAGAACCTGAAGTTCATTGAGCAAGAGATTGGAATGGTCAGTAATGCAAAAAGTTCTGCTAAACACCATGTAAAATCTCAGGGTGAGCTTGATGATAAGACAAATAGATGCCATCTTAAGTTGCCATGGGAAAAAATAAGTTGATAATGGACCTTGTGGAAGAAAAAAAGCTTGGCTACATCTAGAAAAGCTTGGTGGGGGAACCACAGAGGATGTAGTTGAAGGCTTTCTTCAACAAATTTTTCTCCATATTCATTTCAATGTAAGTAAATTCGAATCCAAAGGCGTTAATGCCAGCTTTTGAATAGGTGTTCCAATTCATCTTCGAAATGAGGTGCTTAACAATGATAAGTGGCCATGTGATGTGGCACTGAGGCGTTTTTTTAATTTCCTTGCAAAACAGGACTTGTCTTGACTTAACAGACGAAGGTAAAATGAATGAACTTGAAATGATTCGAAGTATTATCAATGTATGTGCTGTAAATGATCATAAAATCCTACAGATTAGCATTCAAAGTCTAAGATAAAGAATTATTCGATTTGAATTATTCATAGACTTGCATAGGCCTGACATAGTTTGTATCTCTGAACATTGGTTGCACCCAAATTAAGTCAATAGTGTTGGTGTAGCAGGATACTACATGCTCAGTAGTTTCTGTAGAGAAGTATCAAAAAGTGGTGATATCTGCATCTTTGTTAAGAACACCATTACAGCTTGTAATGTCAAAATTACTGATAAGTTTTCTTTAGAACTAGACTATGGATGTTGTGCTGCTGAAATCTCTTTTCTTAATGTTATAGTGCCCATTTTTTGTGTACATAGGTCTCCTACTGGGGATTTTGCAAAATTTTGGGATGGACTAATGAATACTCTCTCAATTTTGTCTAAAGGCTCAAGACAGCCAACTGATTGTGGGGATTTTAATGTGGACCTAAGTTTTGGAAATAGTGTAAAAACTCAGCTTCTTGGTGTTTTTCTCACATTTAACATGTTTCCTTCTGTAACTCAACCAACTAGAATGACCCGTACCTCTACAACTATTATAGATAATATTTTTAAAGTCTGTCATGGATGGAAGTTGCAGTAATTGATAATTATCTTTCTGATCACTCTGCACAAGTTATCAGGCTGCAGGTCACCATTGACGGCCCTGATGTCAGTCACACTACCTGGAAAAGGTCTTTCTCCGAATGTGCTCATTGTGAACTTAGTCGTGCACTTGAGGGAGAAACTTGGGAAGCAGTCTATCAGGCTGAACCCATTGACCAGAAATTCAGTGAGTTTATGAATATCTTTTCACATCACTTTGAAATATGTTTTCCCTTCAGGCGGTTCAAGCATAAAAATACATCTGGGATGAAAAATAATTGGGTCACTCAAGAAATCAAACTAATGTCAGAGAGAATGAAAATGTTATATAATGATATGAAAGCTTCTAAAACTGAGGCTGCAAAAATATTTATCAAAAGCATAAAAAACAGTATAATAAGATGATTTCAGAGGCAAAGAAGAGTTTTAATATTAAATTAATAAATAGATCATCCAGTCCCTCCAGAACTGCATGGGATTGTTAAATAGTTAAAAAGTTATAGTTAAAGGGATAGTTAAAAATATTACTTCTAGACCTAATATTAACCACTCAGTCAAGTCTATCTCTATAAATGGTAATATGATCAGTAAACCTGAGGAAATAGCTAATTGTTTTAATAATCATTTGATTGAAACCATTAACCAATTATCAATGCAATTTCAGTCCAGTACCTTTATTGAGAGAACTTCCTTGCAACACTTGGGTCCAACTAATGCCATTTTTCTCTATCAGACTGAGAAAAAGAAGGTAGAAAAGATTCTTACCAAGGTCAGTTCCAAAAATTCAGCGGGTAGTGATGAAATCCCGTTCTAATGTTAATGGTCCTGTTAAACTACACCTATTAGCTCCTCTAGTTCACTTAATCAATATTTCCCTCACCACAGGTACTTTTCCTGGACTACTTAAATCTGCAAAAATAGTTCCTATTTTCAAAGGTGGCAATGGGCAATATATGAATGATTACAGACCTATATCTTTTCTCTCTCTTTTCTCAAAGATCATTGAAAGTTTCTTGTTTCAAAGAATCTCATCCTTCTTAGAAGAGTTCTAAATTATATCTGGTTCCCAATATGGCTTTCTCAAAGGAAAAAGTACAGAAACAGCTATATATAGATTTGTTGATTCTATACTCAAGGCCTTAGACAATCAGACTGATATATTAGGGTTCCTTTTTACGATTTGTTCAAAGGCTTTGTCTTTGTGGATCATAGTATCCTACTTGACAAGTTAAACAGATATGGAATATCTGGTATAGCCAACCAAGGGGTTAAATCTTATCTCAGTGAACGCACCCAGGTGGCTTACCTAAATTGTACATCAAAAAAGTTACTTCTTTCCAAAGGAGTTCCTCAAGGCTCCACTATTGGCTAGTTGCTATCCCTCCCTGATTTACCATCCTACCAAAAATCAAGTTAACTTGGTATATGTGAAGTTTTCTCGAGTTGACAATCGGGTCAAGGGCTCCATTGTAGCAAACGTTTCGACACTCGACTCGAGGATCATCATCAGGGCTGCTGAATAGCAGCTCTGATGCCCAGGTGCCAAACTTGAATAAATAACTTGTCATATTGCTGATGACCTCTTTTTTAAAATGAATTTGTAGAAATTGTTTCAGGTGTTACTTTGTGGAACTGCTTTATGACTTTAAGAAATCAAACACTTTATACTTCCACATAAATTACTTTAATGACGACCTAGGTTTCGACAAACAATAACAGGGATTTCGTACCTGAGGTGTTGCATGCTAAATTTATCTTTGACCTCAGAATAAATCTCCATGTCACAAAAAGTTGCAAAATCAGAATAAAAAATTTTCAGTAAAAATTTATCATTATCCAAAAAGTGAAATTCATCCTTAATAATCTTTTTCAATGAAGGTTCTATTTCCAGTGATGATTGCCCAGAAGAAGTTGTGACTTGTCTCTAACTGTTCTCATATTCTAAGAGAATTCTTCAAGTGATACTGTAATGATGAATAATTTAGTCTATTAATATAAATAATGATTATGTAAACATTTCACAGAACAAATTAAGGTGCCCTGAGGTGGAAAAAAGGTAATCCAAACATGGAACAGCATATATGATGATACAAATGTTGTGTTTGGAAAGTGTAGTAGGGAGGTGTAGGCCATTTAAGGATAACAATCTATGCTGGGATGTTTATTGCAATTCATATAGTTTATGTCTGTCAATGAAATAACAATATTATTGGTAAAAAACTCACTAAATTTTCATACATCCTCCAATCTCAAGTATTTCTTTGATAATCCCAAACATAGATTCAGAGTCTGAATAAGTACTAACAAAATTACACTCTTTGTAGCTTATACCACTGACAATGAAATGCTTATATTTTTTAATTGTTGGTACATTTGGATTAAAATTTACGATTAATTTCTGAACATCTGCCTGAAAATTATAAAATTGTACATGGGTTGAATTTGAATATTCTTCAGACTTGAAAATTTGGAAGCTGGGAAGATCATCAGTAACAAAGTGTGCTTTTTGGCTGCATGCATGTAAGGATTCTTGAATTTTTTTTTATCTCCTCACCACATTTTTAATATATGAATGCTTTCCTTCAAAACGAATGGTTGAAACATTGCAAAGTGGACCAAATTGTAATATCTCATCAGGGTAATGCTCCACATTATGTAGTTTCATTCTAAATATGGAATGGGGAAAACATTTCTTCTGTAATTTATTGTGTATTAGGAGAATAAGCCTCATCAGATAAACAAATAAGATCAGTATGTAAAATAGGGGCAAAAGATATTTCCACAATTTCTTTCAAGTACATCAAAATTTTCCATTGTTCATGATTTACTGGTACAACATACTTTAATATAAATTGACATATTCTCAACAATGGTCAATTTGGCTGATGCATTACCTGCAGTTGTATTTTTTCAACAAAAAGATGGGAAATAACTGTTTACCTTATCTCTGCCATTATATGAACAATTTTTCACCCTTCTTAAAATTTGTCCTTTTGAAAGGAGCCCTTGAGTAAAAAAAAATTTTAAAACAAGAACAATCTCATATGGGATAATGTCTTCTAGTAAGTCATATATTAGATCTGAAGGGCAACCTTGAGTGGCATGAAAAAAACCAAGACTAGTAGTCAAAGGAAGTGGCACGCTTACTCCTTTTGAATCCTTCAAATTCCCTGTTTTAGCAATATTAAGTTGGCCTTCATATTGTCCATTCATTCTTGTTACTCCAGCATGTAATCCCAATTTAACATTGCCCTTCCTTATGTCACAAAATCTACTAGATTGTGAAATTTTAGCCCCAAAGTTACACACATAGCCTTGCACACAATGCAGAAGTCATTAATCAACAGGAAGCTGTTTAGAGAAATCAATAAACAGAGAAAGATGATGAAGTAGCATAGTAGGTTATTTTCAGCCAGGAAGCAAGGTAATCATCAAATGACCCAAATGCGATTCAAAATTGGTATTAGACATGGACATTGGAATTAGATTTGAAGAAAGGCATAGCGACGAACATTTGGAGGAAGAGTTCATCCGAAAGCAATTACTACATAAAAGAATCCGTTGAAAAAAACTCGGTAAAATATTTACATGGTTTGATAACTAAAAAACTTTCCTGAGGTTCAGGAGGGAAGATTGTATGTCCTTCATAATATTTTTAAAAGTGGAATAGTCCAAAAAATGTTTTCCCTTGTGAGCTACAATTACATCAGTCAACTGAACTTCATCTAGATATAAATTTATGTAGAAGGCCAACTTTTCCATTACAAAGAGCTCATTTGTCTTATGAAAGATTCCATCCTGATATGATGCCGCAAAATTAGCCCCGTCAGAAAATTGGTCTTTTAAAAAATCTTTAATGTCATCAGAGCATTCAAAATGAGTATATAAACTTATTCCTGAATGACTCCTTCTATATCTTTAGTTATAACTTCTTCTGGAATGACACATATATATATATATGTCACTGAAATTTATTTTACGATACTTCGGCAGTGGTCGAAACTCACAGAGCCATCTATCCTCAGCATAGGGGTTTCATTAATGACCATATTGAAAATTTCATCACTCATTTGGTTTCTTGTCTGGCTGTTTAATACATCTTTTTAGAGCATTTATAGAAGTTTCTGTCAACTTTCAAAAGTTGTGCCAAATCACCAAGTACCTCGTTAACATCTCATTTAGAATGACTGAACCTAGCTTCAAGCTTTAATGCAAACAAACACAAATATTTCAGAAAGTCAACATCTGTAATTGCTTCATCATTAGAGTTAAAACGCATATCATTGCCTATAATGGTATTTTCTGTCCACCCACATCTAAGTTATCATTTGATAAATGGTTAGTATTGATGGGAAGATAGTTAAGGCTTCAAATTTCAATTAGATCAGACACTATATACTTCATGTATATGACTTCAAAAGCTATGAATATTTTTGTAACTGTTATCGAATTTAGGAATGGGTCACACAATTCCAATACCACTACTAATATGGCCACTGATGTGATGATGGAACCTCAATCTATCAGGAGATAGTTGCTCATTACATGTTGGACAAATCAATCTGCCTTGGTGAAGGCAGAAAATGCTTTGCCTGAATGCAATTTATAATTGTTATTCCTCATTGCTGGAAGGCTGAAGTAAGATTTGCGAAAATGCCTTGTAGGGCAATGGAAAAGTTTATTAGACTATTCATGAGCCAAGCAAAAATGTTTAAATAACCATGATTGAGAACTACATATTACGTTGCAACTTTTGCAACATGGAGACATTCTGAGGTTATTAGAACTTACACGAATATGTTCAGGAATATTTGATGTATTCCAGGCAGATTTACACACTTGTTATGAACCTTATTTAGATAGGAGGAAATGAGAAACTGGCCACAGCAACTGCAAGAACTGGAAAAAACGAAAGGAAAGATTTATCAAACATTGCTAATAGCTTCAAACACATAACATCACTGTGTACAGTTAATCATAATATGATATAGATATTTATTCAGCTTATCTACATAATACCCCTTCGTCAAGATGCAGGGGTGTTAGGAGACCTCATCCTTGAACATGATCTTAATCATTTAAAAATTATTGGACCATGAAGCATATACCTATCTATCCGTATAGGCTTGTATGTGAAAATTCGCACACAACAGTAAAGAACCGGTAAAAAAGCGGGGAACAGCGATCCCTGTTCTATAAATCATTACCAAAGCATTTCGTTGCAAGAGCCTGGGCAGTAAACCACGCTAACCCCATGCTCAAGTCACAACAGAACTCGGGAAATAACATTCTGCAAAATCCTCGAGAAAATAACTCAGTAAGTCATGATTTTCTTCGATAATCTAAGTCTATTGATAAGAGGTCCTGTTTTAAAGTGACTACATCTCGTAAAAATTAGTTAGGTTGATTCACCAATGCTATCGGCAATGCAACCCATAATGCTATCGGGATATAATAAACAAGGAAAAGTTATGTTTTTGGACTACCAAGGGCATTGACAAGGTGCCGAACATTAAGCCAATTAAAATCATGAGGCATTAACTAAAATGTGATTTCTGGGCCAGTGAATATTTTCTCCTCGGGTTAACTCAGGAGAAACCCTAAAAATGGCTACAAAATAGTTCCATTCGTGAAGCAGCATGAACTACAACACAATTACTAACCTACTCGTCGTCCTGGTTGCTTTCAGGGTATTATGTAGATTAATCGCACATATTTAATTCTAAAAAATGAAAAATACCAACCAAAGATTCCAAATGTGTTTAGCGGGACGGCGTCGAACTCAGTGATTGGATGTGAACTGGATCTTCTCAGAATGACAAGTGTACAGCAACAAGAAAAGTCTTCAACAGAACGCAATTGCTACGAATATGTAATATGTTACCTATTAAACTTTCTGCTACGATTGATGTGCGTTACTTATTTTATTATACTTAAAGTAACTTAGCCAATGATTTTCGTTGTATATTTCCAAATCTTTTCTTTACAGTGTAAGAACAACTCGTCGGTGCATTACTTCCCTTTTGTCGGCTTTAGCTCCGGGCCACTGTCAAATGAAATACCGCCTACTACCTACTTAATAAATAACGTCTATTACTCCCACTTGGAGATGTTTTATGGGCAAATCTGGTTGATGTCTGCAAGATCTTATTCCTTTTATTAACAAAAAGTAATAGCTGATTCAATGAAGGAATGGTTCATATATCTTCTCCTCAAAATGTAGTAAATTTTCCACGCCCATTGCACGTTCTGTAAGACGAAAAAGAGTAAACTCCCGCGAATACGGAATGTTTAGCGTGCCCAATGCAACGTGCATTTCTGAAAATACATTTGTAAAAGACTGAAGTGACGTTGAGAAACTAAGCATACCATAAGGACTCTAATATTTCATCCAAATAATTGAATCCCAACACTCATGTAGACTTGTCTGGGTAGAGCTGGGCACGAGATCGAGTCGTGATCAGTAATACGGAATAAACACTATAATAAGGTGGTATATTAAGGGGCAGCACGTACCTGAGGTTGCTACAGCGTCGCTTTTACGAGGGTATAGTATATGAGGCAAAATGATCGGTCCCCCATCAAATGCCGCAGCTGGGGGCGAGAGTGAAATTCACGGAATTGGCCTCAACACTGCGATGTGGAAAACAATGAGAAACCAGCTCTCTAATCTCCATAGAACCAATATCCGGATTGATGTATCAATGAATGTATGTACAATATGTATGGGTACACAAACGTATATACACGTTACAGTTAATGGCTACCATCACCAATGCCTTCTGTTTAAATTGTTCTGCTGTCTTTCACGAGAGGTTGCGTGCATCGAAGTTGTATGTGTATATCCGCGGGAAATCCTCTCTTTTTGGTTAACAAAAATGCCACTACCCTCGAACTTTTTAAACAGGTCCCACTTGAAAATAAGCAGTTTCAGGCGCGCGTTAAATTGCTCCCGCGTGACGACACCTTTCGGATCATAGGGCATGGCTAATATATTAATCAACGAACCAATTACACCTTAGAATACCGAAAATTAATCCTCCCTATTCCCAGGTTTCGGCAGCAAATGAGAGTTCTCCGGGACCGTGACACGCAATTCGTAGAAATACTCGCGTCGGAAGAGAATCTCGATCGGAAAGGTTTGGGAGTAAGGACCCGTTTGGTCGTGTCGTCCTCTCAAAGGAAAGAGAGCATTACCTCTCGCTAGTCCTCCCGCCAAGTGACCACCTGTGATTAGAGGGAAGGCGGTACACTCAGTCGACCCAGAGGTATCCGTACCGCGCAGTCGACCCAGAGGTATCCGTACCGCGCAGTCGACCCAGAGAAAGCTGGTGAGCAAGTGAGGGAGAGAGAACCACCCCTCCTACCGTTCTTCCTCTCGCGAGAGGGGAAGTATTGGCCGACAAATGAAAGCCGATAAGGGGAAAAGGCAAGGAGGGAATTCAAATTAAAAATAGGAGGGGATTTATTTCGGTAATCTCTCCAACGCGCGAAAAATACATATAAGTAAAATGTCGTTGCTTTGCCACCTGTCGGGACCGAGCAAGAGTGGCATAGTAGTGAGAGTGGCATAGTAATGAGGGTTTGTAAAAACAGCTTTATTTTCTCAAGTTACTTAGCAGTCCAAAGCTCTCAAGAATCGTCGGCTGGCGAATCTTCTTTTTGGCGGATCACGTGCATCTCGTTGTCTAGCCGTCCTAGTCTGTCCTATATGTCCTAGGCCTATCTTCGCTCCTTTTTGCTTCTGTATTTCATTCAATTGTATTGTTGCTAAACTTATTGCTACTAAAAATATGCCAAATCCGATTTCTTTTTCTTTATTAAATGGTGTTCAACAAATCTCTTCTTCCTTCGACTTTATTTCTTTATCTATATCATATACTGTTTTTTTCTTCTCGTTATTAGTCTCTTCTTCTTCTTGTGACCATTTGATCGGTTACGAAGTTTTCAAATTTTGATTAAATATCGTGCCCACTAATTCAGTGCTTCCTACAAAAAGAGCAATTTTTGTGTTGCATTTACTATCATGGTCGAAATAGCAGCCCAGGTAGCAAATGGACTTCTCCCAATATCGTTTGAACGCCGCGAACATCGGTCCGTACTGCCATTGTTCTCCTGTTATTTGACCAACTTAGTCAACCACAGTTAGGTTCAATGCTGGCAGCAGGTGTTTGAGTTCTCAGGACTTAGATATAAATTGGATATTACATTTTGTAATTAGTATTTTCACCCATTTCTATTGCTATAAGCACAGCAGTCATTTTCGTAGCGGAGCGCTTTCAGTGGGAGGACGCTGTTATTTACTAGTTCAATAAACAATGTAAGAACTATAATCATATTTCAAAATTACATTGTCCTAGAAAATGTAAATAGATATCATTGCGCAGAGGTTATTGGCAGAGGTCCAAATTTACCTCATGGCAGTTTGCCGAACTCCGAAATGTGGGAAGTGATGATTTATTATGGCTATGGGTAATTAATTTGCCTTATATCGTTTAGCACAAAGTGATTTTTAACAGTTTATTCGCAGAATAGTAGCAAAAATTTCTGAAATTAAGCTCAGGGTAACCCGGTAGTCCGTTATCATAATTTGTGGGACAAATTCCTCAATGTAATACGGTAGAAAAATATGACAAATAAATCTAAAAGATAAATCACATAGCCTCAATAGTACAATGCAGAAGTAATAAAGCAATAGGAAGAAATTCTACCTCTGTTTAAAGAAAGTCGTAACAAAGACGACACAGTAGTTTAGCAGGATATTTTCATACAGGAAGCGTTTATTATTTGGAAGGAAGTTCTATTCTATTCTATAAATCTATAGGAAGTTACTTCTAAAGTGGAATTCTACGGGATAAACTAGAACGACTAAGGGATTAATCAATTTTTAACAGAACGTGAGTAATTGGTCGTTGGGGATGGCGTGTCACCCATTATATTAGGTATCTTATCTGGTGTCCCCAAGGGAGCATAATTAGTCCTTTATCATCACTTTTGCATATAAGGGTCATTATTTCTGGGGTCACCTCATAAACTTGCCTCTTGCTGACAACGCAGCAGCATAGCAGGTTATTTTCAGCCAGGAAGCAAAGTAATCATATAACGACCCAAATGCGATTCAAAATCGGTATGAGACATGGAAATTGGAATTAGATTTTAAGAAAGGCGTAGCGACGAACATTTGGAGGAAGAATAGTTCATCCGAAAACAATTACTACATAAAAGAATCCGTTGAAACAAACTCGGTAAAATGTTTAGGTGGTTCGATAACTAAAGAACTTTCCCGGGGTTCGGGAGGGCAGATTGTGTGTCCTTCACAATATTTTGAAAAGTGTAAATAGTCCGAAATTGATTGCAATGCCCTCCTTGTGTCGGTGAAATAAGGAAGGAGACTTTGTCGCATCTGACTACGACTAGTGAGATTTTGATGGCACACGATTCTGACACACTACACAAAGGATTAAGCGTGTCGGTAACAGCATCGTGATACGTTACGCACATGGCGATAAAAATTTTGAACCATCTGTGAAGTCCAGAAATTGATATTGGTACTCAGCGGAAGCCATGGAGAATATATCGTATATTTGATGTTCAAGAGTGTGATATCAGGTTGTTGATAGGTCAATGGAGTGCTGGTATTTTACTGAAGCATATATATATATATATGACACATTGTTGGCCTAATTATATTCCTTGTTTAGCACATGTTTTTAATTATTGGTGTTGGTATCTAGACTAGTTTGGAGATAAGTGCTATGTTTATAGTGCTAGCGATTGATATTCCTGCATTCAGTAATTAGATGCTATCCGTTTTCATTATCGTTATGCATGGATATTATCGTCACGTTGTTTGTGTGAATGGATATTATTGTAACTTAAATGTTTACGACACAGGCGAATCGATTAAGGGAAACGTAAATAAAGCATTTAGTCCAGTCAATGGGTGAAATTAACGACTTTAATTTGCAACCGGATGAGAGGCGTCGTAAGTTGTAGGCAAGGAGAAATTGAACACGCACATTTACTTTTAAAATCGAAAGTGTTCGTTAACAAAGTTCACAGTTGGCTAAAACATGCTTTTGGCTTCTGCAAGATACAGTATTGTTTTTAAGATGAGATAAGATAAATATATATTTATTGTTCGGGGAAAATTGATTCCCATGGAGCACAGTGAATATTTCAATTCCTGAACATAGTGACAGTACTTGTTTTGTAGTAAGTAACTGATGCAAAAAAAGCAAAAACAAAATTAACAAAGTTACCCCGATAAAATTAAAGAAAAACAGAATAAAATTTTTTTACAAACATTTCACAAATTAATTAATTTAACAAGAAAAGAATTAACTCAGATTAATAAATAAAAATAAACCAAGAATACCAAAATACAATTATTACATTGCAATTTTATAACATTACAGCATTACAATTTAAGTGCATTACATTACATACAAAATCACTACAATTTTATGACATTTTCACCCCTTCATAGTTAATGCAACAATATATTCCGAAATATATTGACCAATGTCGCATTAATTCATGCTATTAAGCAACCTATTCCATAATTTCCACATTATTTTTGATAAACCATGGAAAATTTATGTACCTGATACCAACCAGTATCAGATACATCTACTAATTACAAACCAAAAACCATATGCTTGACTCATTGAACATAAATGAACAAGACAGATAGTATAAACCTTTTCATTCCAGATTAACATAATGCTTTTCAAACAGGTATGAGAATATTTTTGATTTGAATTCAATTACATTATATGAGTTTATGACGTAAACCGGGATATCGTTCCATAACCTTATGGCAGAATTAATTGTCAATTGTTGGTAAACGTTTGTCCTACACTGAGGAATTTTAAAACATCTTCTAGCTCTTATAGTTCTATTTGAATAACTCGTGTTAATAACTATACTTTCATACAGATATTCCGGAGCTTTATCGTTTAATATTTTCCATAAAAAACAGAGAGTTGGAATATTCTTCTATGCTGTAGTTTAAACCACTTTAGCTTAACATAGTGGGGAGTTACATGGTCATAAATATTTATATTGTATATATATATATGACACCTGAATTTCGTAAGGTTTGTAATTTTTTATGTAAATCACCAGTTAGATCAGCAAATACAAGTGAACAATAAGCTATATGTGGAGTAAATAAAGAACTGATTAGTTTTTTCCGCAAATCTAATGGTATTAAACGTTTGAATTGTTTAATTTTCCCCTATGTATCTTATTTTAAACAAAATATACATGTTCACTCCAAGTTAACGTGTTGTTAATTTTTACCCCTAAGGTCATAACCGTGTCTGAGAATTCTAGTTCGTCGCCTTCTGCTGTAATTTTGGGCAGCTTATCATAATTTAATTTATTAACAAATTGGGCAGTGCCAATTATAATTAATTTTGTTTTTTTGGGATTTATTTTCAGCAGATTTTTATTAGCCCAATTGCAAATACTGTTAACGTCCTCATCAACTTTTTCGACGGCACTATCTATATGAGTTGGATGACAGTCGAGGTAGATTTGTAAGTTGTCAGCATAGAATTATAATTCGACGAATGATGGCAAGGAGTAAATCTCGAATATATATAGAAAAAAGAAGAGGGCCGAGAATTGGACCCTGTGGAACTAGACAGTTGGTCTTCATCTCCTTTAACAGCTGAGTTCTCTGATGTATCGTTTGAGTGAGTTGATGTGAGTGTTTTTGTGAAAATGGACAAAATCGAGTATCGAGCTGTTAATAAATATTTGTTTTTGAAAGGCAATACTCCTACACAAATCACAGTTGAGTTAGATTCTGTGTATGGGGACTCTGCACCATCATTTAACACAGTGAAATTTTGGGCAGCTGAATTTAAACGTGGCCGTAAGAGCTTGGGAGACGATGAACGTTTGGGACGTCCAAGAACTGCAACTACCGACGAAAGCATAGCCAAAGTTCACCAAATGGTGCTAGACGACATCCGAATTAAAGTGAGAGAGATAGCAGAGGTTATGAACATATCAAAAGAACGTGTCTGTCACATATTAAATCAAAATTTAGGCATGGAAATGCTGTCCGCTCATTTGGTGCCGCGTTTGCTCACTTTAGACCAAAAAAGTGTAAACACACTCCACCACCATTTCTTAACAGTATGCCATTTCGTACCAATACATAATTGTCCAGGACAACATGTTCGGAAGGAACAGAGGCCTTTAGCCATCACTCAGAGATCCGAATAACATGTTATTGGCCATGAGCAAAAAAATAACGAAATTCATCAATGTGAGCCGGCAACGATTGAGCATTATCATGGCATATGTTTAAGGTGGGACATAAGTTGCCAATTTGAGAGATTACTGCTTCCTGTTCACCGCTGCGATCGAAAACTTTATTATGTGCGGATCCTCTATAGGTGGACTATTACACTCATGTTATTGGAAGACAAGGAGATCATCTTCCGCACGTAACAAAAGTCGTTCACTACCATCAAACTTCCTAGCGAAAATTTTCCCGTCTTTGACCCATAAATACTTAAGTTTGCCACATTTATTTAGGTCTCTTACCTTGGCATACACTTTGCAATTTATGGCAATAAGATATTCGTTTACATAAATGGGCTGGGGAACTGACTCACTGAAACCTATGTCTTGAGTCGTAAAATTCCTACTCACCTTTCGAGCTCCGAGTATTTCTCGCACTAAGTTGGCTCCCATGAAGCGTACTATGATAGCGGGAGGTATGCTGCTGGTTGAGTTATCACGGGCATTGAGTCTATAGGAATAGTCAATATCTGTTGTTTATAATTTGACCCCTAGGCATAGTCCAACTTGACAGATTAAGGCCTCCAGAACTTCACCAGATTTAAGCGGAATACCGTGGATTTCCACAACCTTCCTGAGAGAATCCTGCTCAACAAAGTTCAACTGTGCTTCAAGGTTATTTATTATAGAAATGAAAATCACTTGGTGAACTCCATAAAATTTTTAATGTGACGACCTAGGTTTCGACACGTCGTGTCATCATCAGGTCGTCACATTAAAAATTTGTGGAGTTCTCCAAGTGATTTTCATTTCCGTAATGGATAACTTCCACCATATCACGCCAGCAAATATTACTGCTGTTATTTATTCTCTTTAAGTGGTTTTTATTTTCTTCCACAAGACGGTCAAATCTAGCACAGATATTAAAGAGAGATTGTTTTTAGAGAGATAAGGCCCAATATCTTGTTATAAAGAAATTGATAATATCATTTGAGTCGCAGTTTGATTAATTTGGACGATGAGTTTATATAAAAATGCCGAATAACCTTCGAAAAAGGGTGTTTTTTGCAATGTTAATAATTATTGCAAAAAAATTATTTATAAAATTATTACTTCAAAATAAACCATTTTTAATTCCAAATCAAATTAGTATATGTAAGACTGTATCAATAATTTGTTGCTTAGATACTTAAATTTATTTATCTCAAAGCCCTAAATTTTTATTTCTCTTATTCTTTTTTTGCGTGAACATTCCTTTTCCTTTTACATATTCTCTTACGTAAGACTTATATTTTAACATTTTAATTAAACCCAATAAAAATTGATATTTAACCTTTCGTTTATTGATTTTGAAAAGGGACACCTTTTTCTTTATAAACTATTACAGCTGCAGCTCCCGTATTTACTGTAAGAGTTTTTAACTAAGAAATATCAATGAGTGGATTAATTACTAGAATTTTTTAAAAAGAAGAATATCCCACGACCATTAGAATTGGAGTCAGCAATCTTTTATTTTTTAACAGATTCATTGTTTATAACAGTTAAGAAATGATTTACACGTACTTCAATAGTCGAATGCTTATATTTTTTTAAAGCATTTAAAAATAAAAATTGGTCGTTATTGGTAAAAATATTGTATAAAATCATCGGTGTTCCCGGACGACACGAGGAAATTATTGGTGAGATTAGCAGCTCGCGGTTCTGACGCACCTAATCAACAATTGAATACCCGAGTCACACTGGCGGTACACGGAAAAATATAAGTAAATTATCTATTTAACCGGGTCACTGGGAACGGGACGTATGGGGAGAGGATGGAAGGAGAGGTAGAGAGGAAGTATGTGCTATGAATTATAGAAAGTGGGAACGGGTAGAGATAGGTTGGAGTGTAATTAAAAGGATCTACCAATGTAATGTCATGATCAACAGATCAAATTGTATTAAATATCAAAGTATATGTAATAATTTAAACCAAATAATAAATGTAAAATTGAAAATTTGAAAAGAATACGTGGGTAGATAAAGGAACCCCGACCAATTACAAAAGAAGTAATTAAGAGACTCCCAATCGCTCCTCAAGCGATGGGGAAAAAAGGGAGAGAGAATTGGAACGAGACTGAAACTCAGACTTTAAAATCTGATACTGTTCCAAATCTCTCTGCCCCCTTTTTTTTCTTTATAGTCATATAATACTACATACTAGAATGGGGAAGTAAGACCCTAGAGGAAAATAGATTCTACCATGCACTTAATTCGAAGCAAAGATTACGAGTTAAATATTGGCGCAATATTAGTACCACCCTTATATGAGGTTTGTTTGGATAACCTTGTAGGTAAACCTCTCGCTAGTCAGTCCTTCGAAGCGACGACAGGTGATTAGAGGGAAGACGTCGCCGTCCCCTGAAGTCAACCCAGAGAAAGCAAGTGAGGGGAAGAGAACCACCCCTCCTCCATTGCCAGATGGCAATTTTCTAGTGGGTTGGTTATTCTCTACCTCTTGCTCATTTTACCTTTTGCTCAAAAGAATTTACTATATGTATACATTTTAATTTATAATACATATCTCTAGGTAATAAATAGTTTAATGAATTTGCCTGAAAGTTATGTGCTTAAAAGATTTTCTTCATTCATAAATACAGAATAACCGAAATATATAATGCTATTCGAAATAAAGTTCGGTATAAAAGCACCAAGGGATAATATTTCTATCACCGCTGTTTAACTATATTTTATGAAATCCTTTTTTCATTCGTTTCATCATAAACTTAAGTTTGTTTTGCTGGTGAAGTCAAAATAATTACTGGAACAATCGTAACGTATATTTTCCTTCATTGTTCTTCATTAATTTCATCAATATTCTTGAATTCCTTCCAATTTATGCAATATATTTCATATGCTTGTAGGTAAATTGTTCGATTGAATCTCTTAGAACAAGTTGGTTTTATTTATTGCACAAGGAACCTTTAGTTTTGTTCAAACATGGGAAAATTTTTCGTTTTGGTTATGAAATTTAACAGTAAATGAACCCTGTTCTCTTCATAACTGTGCTCTTTCTTCAGTGTGATTTTGGGTACCACTCTTGTATGAGGTTTGTTTGGATAACCTTTGAGGTAAACATCGGAAGCCATTTTGAATAAGTTGGTATTAAAATAAACAAAAAAAATCCATCCAGAAAATTCTAGCCACAGAGAATGAGGGAGGTATTCCATTTTTCAGTAGCTATCTCCCATTACTACTACGGCACATGGAATTAATCTAAAACATAATTCAAGGAATGAATGGAGCAGGTAGGGAGATGGCCGAGAGATGAAAGGCGGTACACCAGCGATGTATACGAGTATATAATAGTATATTTAGTAGTTGTATCTCGTATATAGTAATATAATACTACATACAGAATGGGGAGGTAAGCCTCTAGAGGAAAATCGATTCTACCATGAACTTACGATAATTTGAAGCAAAGTTTCGAGTAAAATAATGGCAAAATTTTAGATAATACTTTACAATATTAACTGTAGAAAAAAAAGTGACTTTATTTGTAGAAAGAATATTTATAGCTCAACATGGGAAAATCAGAAAACAGATTCAAAAGTGTAGACACGCACGCACACCACGAGAGCTCTAGATATCAACTATCAACGTCCAAAGCTGGAGGAAAGCTTGTTCCCCTCCCTCGAGGGATGTAATGCAGCCTGTATGATTATCTGCGTCATCACTCCGTTCCAACGCCACCAAAATTATTTCGCTGGCTTACCACTTCCGACATTTCATTCTTCCCTTGACTCGGGGAGGGACAGGACTAGCACCATCTTAACCAAGCATTGCTCAGCTCTGATTCGGCACTCGTCGACTAGGAACTCCTGCCTAGAGTATCTTGCTACAAGGTATGTCTTCTAATTTCTAAGACTCTCATTTCAAAAATCACCTTGGTCATATAGAGGTTTCACTTTTATTGTTACGCCCTCGAAATTCATTCCTCTCTGTATGTTCCATTTATTTTAACGGTCACTAAACGGTAGATCGGTGGTGTCATGAAGGGGAGAGAATAAGTCATTGCACACTGCAAAGGAAATACTTTGGGAAGAATTGTGCATAACAAATTGAAAAACCTCTACTATAGAGCCAAATAGTAAAGTGGTATATGCCAGTAAAAACAAAGTAGAGTGTTAACAAAAATGGAGGAAAATTACAATGTTTAGGTAGCCGAATTGAACAGGAAAAATGGGATTTCAGAAACGAGAACACATTTTGTGCTTTAGAAGAACATGCCTGAATTAGTAAATTAATTAAGTACATATATAATTAGCAAATTAGGTATATTAGCAAATATTTCAAGATAATTGGTAATAAATTACTCATAGATTGATTTTGTTTAAATTTCTTATACGCATGTGTATATGATGTTAGTAGATATAGAACAACTAATAGCATATTTTAAATTGGTTATGTGGTAATAGTGCACGTGTATTCTTGAAGGGTCATCCAGTGAGATATTGTTATTGTGCTTGTTTTAAGCTCTGTATATAATTATAATTTATATGTAGCTGACGGAAACGAAAATATATACATATATATTTACATGTATATGCATTATATTTATGTTAAATGACGTGTTGAATAAAATCCCCACCAATTCGTTATAATAATAATAATAGGCTTCCTCACACTCCTTCACCCAAATTCCTCCCTCAGCCCTTCGTAGAAACACACGCGCAGCGCGACGAAGTATTATTGCAGTCTCTGCCTGTCTCAGAGGACGGTGTCAGCAGAAAATTTGGACAATAAGTTTGTTCGTCTACCCAGTTATCCTGTCTCCTCTTCTTTTATCATCAAGATATTATATTTATATTTATATGTATGTGTGTGTAGTTATTCTGATATGTATCGTCGTAAATATTCAGGGCAGGGGCGGCTGAAAAAATTTACACGTCTTAAAGTACAAGACGAAGACTTAGTAAACTATAAACATTTGTCTCAAAATAAATTCTGGTTTCTTCTTCTCTCTTCAATCTTTCATTTGGTTATTTATTTATTTGTCATTACACTACATTAGGCCAATGCCTAGTGGTTATGTGGACCCAGGTTTTCAACACATTTAAAAGATATTTACCTTCCCACAATAGGTTTTTGTAACCTCCGCTTAAATATTTTGTGGCTGCTTGGGAAAGGGTTTAAGACCTCCTGAGGTAAGCCGTTCCAATCCTCAATGGATCGATTAAGGAAATAACACAGATAAAACACAAAAAAAATACTTTTTCGTTCCACAAAAATGTTTTTATGGAATAATCATCAATAAAGAGTTCTTCCAAGTGACGCCTGCTACGATCGCTTGTAAATTTATTATTTCATTAATTCCCTTGAACGTGGGTTTTTAGAGCCGTTTACTAATTTCCTTCCGAATGTTTGTACTTGCCTTATAAAGACACCCCAATCGTGTAGATATTCATTATGGTTGTCACCAATAATTCGTCTTTTCCATTTCTCTCTTGTTTTCCATTATTTTTATGACCTTGTAACTTACATATCCAACACCTTCCTTGATTTGTTTTACATATTGCCATCTAGGTCATCTTTAGCTGCTTTTGACCACTAATTTTCCTTCTATTGACTTGATGAAAAACTTATTGTTTCCAAGAATATACCCAATCCAGTTTCCTCTTATTCGCTTCACGATATTAGCTCTCTTACTTCTGCGACTTATCTTCTATAACTCTCACTTATGGATATATATCCTCTTCTTCATGTGAAATCTTAATTGGTTGTCAATTTTTTATGCATAAATTAAATATTGTATTAAATAATTCAGAGGTTTGCCTTTGAAATTAATTCCTCCCATTATGTTACATTGATTACGAGGGTGGTCTGAAAAGTTTATGACCCAACAAAGATAAAAGACATTTTTCTGAAAATTTTTTTTGTTTCAGTATAGTCTCCTTGTAACCCTACAAACTTCTCCCAGCGATGCTCCCATCTCTGTAACCCGTCCAAAAAGTACTCGGCGTTTTTCTCTGCAAAATAATTGTTC
>WURS02090237.1:0-23916 GCA_011762765.2 Rhinocypha anisoptera | reverse complement strand
ACTTGGCTGAGCCTATTGAAGGAAGGCAGCACCTGGTCCAGGCAGACGTCATCAGGCCTACCCAACTCCTGTCCTTTCAGCTGCGGCTCGAGTCATCGTGCTCCTGTTAAAGATGTTTAGGGAGATTAGCTCCCCTATAATCACTCTGCTTGCCAGTATTTTCAAAAATCACGGGATTAAGTCCTGCCTAGGACTAAGGTATTTCCTTTGTCCAATAGGGTTTTTTTCTCTGATTTGAAGAAGCGATGAACGACCATAATTGTCGACGCACCCTATAAACAAAAATTTATTTTATTTTAACTATAGCAACAACGCACACCGTTCAGGTAATATATTTGTAAGTCAAGCATTTTATTACTTCAATGTAGTTAATGCCCTTATAAAACTTCAAAAAGGTAAAATTTCAGTCATATGAAGGGTACACTTTTGAAAGAAATATTTTAATCAGCTTGGTCAATGAATTATGTACTACCAGTAGGTTAACGACGCAAACAGAGGTCGGTTTTTGCCCTAACCAATCATCTTCCTCCATTTTCTCGAGTCTATATCTCTATGAATTATGTACAGCTTCGAAATTAATTCAATCAAAATACTTGTTCAATTCAAAGAAATATTAATCTTAACCTTAATGGAATTTTAAAAAGATGCCATGGTTTGTACGAATTCCATGAGTATTTAAATTTCGGTCATATTTTTTCAGTACAAAGATTTTTTTCAAGATGCAATTAAATTGAATAGAAAATACTAAGTAATGGTGAGTTAATATTGGTTGATGCGGACAGGAAAGAGCACCGAAAATCGGAAAACAAAAGGAGGAATCAATAGTGTGGAGTGGAAAGCAAGAAATAGTCAATGGGCAAAGAATAGCACACAGTGTAGTGATGGTTAATCAAGTACTATTATAGTTTTCGTTCTCATTGTGTGATCTCAAAATTGTGAAATAAAACAACGTCATGAGCGCTTTATATTAGCGTGGAGAATAATTAAATACTCTTTTAACGATCAATTTAATCCTATAATGCATCGTATTAGGTGAAACATATTGACTCGTCAAGAAAAAATCCACTATCTCGAAGCCAATTGAGATGAGTATTAACGGTCGTTTATTGAAACTGACAGCTCAATAATATCGTCATGAAATTATGCACATCACGAAAGAGATTTACACCCCTAATACCCTTGTCGTTTGAGTAGTAAACACATCGTATAATGAAGTTGATCGGTCCTATGACAGCCATTACGATTATGAATGAGGGAAATAAATACTAAAGTTAGTTATTGAATTTAGATTGCAGATTACGAATTTAGAAAAAGAATTTTCACTTCAGGTTCAACATTCAAAACCCTTACAATATTGATAAGAATGTAGTTATTCTACAAAAAAATATAAAAATCTCTTGACAGATTTCATAATCCAAATTCGGGTTAATGTTAAACAATAAATGATTACATAACTTAGAGTGTTGTCATTATCTTTAATAGAATTTTAGTAAACTCATCTTCTTTTAATAGTTAATACTTCTCCGAATAAAATAACAATATAAATGAAGAAAACATTTTTGAATAGAAAATGTTTTCATGCGGAAAACACTTATTCAAAACCCTTTCTAACTTTCGTAATCCACGTAACATCTTTCGGGATTTGAACCAACCATCAGTACCCAAACGCTCAAGCAATTTAGTTAAAAAGCCTCCATTCCTTGGAAGAATGTCTTCCATTATCCGAGGTATCTACACAAATCTTTTCATAGCTCAAAGAATATATTAAATAAGTAAATAATGAATATTATATAAGAATATTGTAATCCGATTTTGCGACTGCAATAAAATATAGTGTGCTTCAAGAATTAAAATGCTTTCAGAACATACAAATTTGTCGTAATATATTTCAGAGCATTCGAATTTATAGCACCTGAAGCTGACAACACCGACACTATCGGCCTTGGATGTGAGCATATATAAATGGCCCATCGACCTCCATATGGAGAACCTAGAGACCCAGTAACGAGTCTTTTAACATCAAACAGAAGAATATTCTAACGTCAATATCCATGGGTTCCATTTATTTCCAAATTATTCGCATGTGTGTTTATACTCAGTGGTGTAATATTGGTTTACAATGAACTCGTAAAATAAATTTATTCGATGATACCCAGAATATAGATTATTAACTCAGATAAAATGTAATAATTTCTTCGTAAACAACTATATGTATACCCTTCAATACATCCAAATACGCGTAAAAAAAAGTCGCACTGAGCGGGAATTAGGAAGGTTTTTTAGTAGATAGCCTTATAATGAAAATTTTAGATCCGTTATTAACACAGGTTATCTACGCGAAAAATAAGTTCCTTAGTGTATTAATCAGGGAATATCTCTCTCTAGGTTAATATTCATTGGTTCTATCTGGAATTGTTCTGGAACTGATCGGGAATACTTTTTAAATACACCGGTTGAAATATTCTTTTATGGTATCCATCTAGATTTTAGAATTTGTTACACATATAATTCACAACCGATCTCTGGAATCATCGATGTAACACATCTTATCATGGCAGTTTTTGTTATTATAGTAATTGGGCCCAATCTATGATGAATATTCACAAACTCACGATTAGAAAATGCCGATCGGTTCTCATACTCCGCACACACATTCTAAATGGTGTTGCACGATGGCATGGTAGCAACTTTCCTTAATCTTTCAAATCACTCTCACCAACAATACTTGTAGTGAAACCCAATTTTTAATTAGCATGTCTCGATCTGCAGCCACTGAAGCTTAACTATCGAGCTTGAAGAATATTGGTTCGTTTTTTCTAATGACTAAGCTACATCTCTCCTGCTGAAACACTTTAAATCCATAACTGTATATTAGAATGACAGAGCAAAGAGCTCTTTACGAGACCCTGATCACCTTAACTGCCGTTCTATTAGAACCAAAAGTGAAAGGAGCTGTAATTGAGTCACACGGAAGGGCTAAGGTTGAGGAAGTACGAGCTGAAAACGAGGAAAATAATGACGTAGAGAGTTTGAGGAGGAAGAGGACCCTGGGGCTGGGTGAGAAGGGGAAAAGTTTAAATGATGGACGGGGCAGTTGAGGGTTAGGCATCATCCTCTGGGGCGTTTCAATACCTATGACTTTCCGTGACTAAGACCTCTATGCCTTCTACAAGGACGACATATTGAACCGGAGGAGTAAAGACTCACAATGTCTCGAAAACGAAGTCTGGTCACATCATGCGGGAATGGCAGTAGCACCAGTAGCATTAATCATTTTTCCTAAGGATTCTAATTCCTAAGGATAATGACAGAGTTCAACTATGAAAGAATCCAACTGAAACAATCCAGTATTAATTGCATGACTCGTCCATTCAAAGTGTCTCTGCTTGGTTTATTAACGGCTGAAGAGTTTATAGACAATACCCTTGTTCTGCTCGTCAGCGAAATGTCCCATTTCCGAGAAAATGTGAAGTGTGACCCTTCACTATCAGGAGCGGGTAGAAATAGCAGTGGTTATTGACACGGGAAAGAGATTAATTGCAAATATATAACAGCATGAAATCTTTAATGAAAAAATAAATTCCAGTGAAAAACTTAATACCAAAACATAGTTCAAAGCATAGAGAAGAATCAGGCGTGATTTTGTGGAATAATGAGATATTCATTTTGAAAAAAAACAAAGCAATCTACAGAATAAAATGTTTATTTGACTCGAGTTTCGGTGGACTACACCATCTTCAGAAAACCAAGACTTGGTTTTCACATAGTTCAAAGCGTTTGAGAACGCATCTATTTTCAATGGCCATCATATTTTTTACTTATATGTGCACATTTTCACATATACCTTAAGGTTAATAATTATTCGCCAAAAATTCTTTTAATGGTATTCAGAGCTGGTTAGACCCAAAAAAATGGATATGCACCTTTAAATTTGTATCTAAAAACACTTTCAAAATAGACAACATTCCAATTTTAACTACCATCACATAAATTAAAAGAAATATTTGGGATATTTTAGGCTGGATTCATTATACGCAGCAAATGAACACCCATTGAAGAAATTTTCAAAAAGAAATGATTTGCAGTCGTTATATGATCCACTATAAAGGTGGAATATTCAGAAGAACAGTGCGAATACACACTTAGGGCGGTAATTGAAGGAGTTCTCCAATTCGTTACCTAATCATAAATTAACTCATTATCTACAAAGACAGGTAGAAAGTCATAAAGTTCTCGAGCACACTTCTGGCACTAATTGATACTTTAGAAGCACACTGCACCGATATATTATGACCATGTAAATGTTCATAATATATAATTTCCAACATTTAAGTACAGAATCAGGTCTAAAAAGACATTATTGGATTGCAAAGTTTATGAACGTGAAGGGGGCAAATCAAATATTCGTATCTACTCGTATTTTAATTTTCCTCTGCCTTGAAGAACACTTGTTTAGTCACGGTTACTTAACTAGAGGTATCACGAGAAGAGTAACTAGTGTGCCCGGTTGCACTATTTATGCCGAGAATGTAGATTTGCTAATGTAAACGATCGTGATACGAGATTTCTATGGTCAAGTGACTAATCTGAAGAATAATGGTAAAGATATTACGGCTAATTTTATACTAACACATCAAGGTGAACCACCACCAAAGGGCGTGTCACAGGTATTTGAACACTATTCGTTACAGCAATTAATAATTTTACTTTTAGGAAGCATAAGATAACCCGTACATGTTGCTTGCGAACGTGGTGATTACATCCTAATGATTGTTAATTCTTATATACGATTTGCAACTATCTGCCCGAAGGTTGATCTGATATATGAGGCTAGAGATTACCTTGAACTAAACTAGCAAGCTCATAGAACGTGAAAGCTACATCCCATTCCATTCTCTTTTCCCGACTCCCGAGAAAGAAATTATCTACATGGAAAAAAATCACATAGCCTGGGATTAAGTTAAAGATTTCAACTGAATAAATTTAATAATAATCTCATTTTCTACTGAGAACGTTAATTTTAAATTATTAATAACCAATCATTTTAAGTTCAATAAACCTCACTTTTATGACTGTCATCAGATATCATTCATTATTACCACAGGTTATCATTCGGAAGATTGGTTTCAGTAGCTCTCCAAACTACCCTGAATCTCACCTTAAACCTATTCATAACTTTCATAGGTACTTCTCTAGTTTCTTACTCTAATGTTCTCCATACCATCTCATATACCAGATATTCCGTCTTATATCCTTGGTCTATCTATCGGGTTCTATCTATCACCTCTAATATCCCTTCCAATTAGGTTTTCACCAACAACATCCTCTCAATATCTATCCTATTACTTTCCCCCTTGTTGTTATACTATCATTGTAAGCTTCTGTTTCTATGACACTTCGGAGCACTTGTCTTTGGTTCTCCCTTATTGCTTATCAAATAAAGGATGTGCAAACAGTCGGACGGTGCTCAGCCACCTTATTTATCACCATTATACGTTTGCAGACAGAAGATTAGTTTGTCTCTCGCAACTCTCCAAGCTATCCTATAATATTCCAGCCTCCGTACCCTCGAAGCTCCTTAACTCGAACATTCTCTATTATATGTCCATCATATGCCATCCTTGGTCTGCCTCCTCTAGGGATCTTCCCTTCTACGTTTTCACTAAACTCACATGATAATACAAAAAAATAGCATTTTCCACAGGATAAAATATTTATTGTTATCACACGTTTCGGCTGCTAGGCCGTACCCGATGATGGCCTAGCAGGCGAAACGCGTGATAGCAAAAAAAATTTTATCTAGGGCTAGAAAAGTGCTAAATTTTTTGTATTACTATCATGAACTTCCCCTACATCTCGCCGGAATCGGTTACTTTTAAACTCTCATGTCTCAATGTGTGTCTTATTAGTTTTCCTCTTCTTCTCGTATGTGTATTCCATAACCCTCTCTCTTCCCCATACATTCGGAGTGCTTCCTTAATATTCATTCAGTCCATCATTTAATTTTCAACATCCTTCTGTAGCACCACATTTCCATTGATTCCGGTTATTTTTTCTCTGATGTTGAAATTGTCTATATTTCACTTTGGTGTAAAGGTATGCTCCATATGTATGAACTAATGAACCTATTACTTATTGCCAGGCTAATATTATTTGCAATAAGTAAATCTTTCTTCCGATGCCTTCTTTCCCTAGACTATTCTGCTTATACTGCTTGATTATTAGCAGATTTCTTTCACCTGCCAAATTTCTTCCTTCCCTAGCTTGAGATAACAACTGTTTCCCATATTCCGGCTGCAGGTCAATTCTTTTGTGTTGTTTATACTTAAGTTGTTTTTCCTCATTACCTTTACCTCATGCGAGACAATTCCCTTGTTAGATATTTTTACTTCTCAGCCAGTATTGCAATGCCATCTTCATATAGCAGCATTCTAATCGCTTCCGCTTGTATCGTCGCATACCCGTTTGACTTCTCTTTGATCTCATTAATTGCCCCTTCGATTGAAACATTGAATATAATCAATAGTTACAATAGTGAGAATTTCTATTTCACCCCTTTCTTTATTCTTGGTTCTTCTCAGCTTTCACTACATCTTATCACTTCTTCTCGCTCTGTAATAAGAGCATATATTAATGTTACATCATCCATACTGAGCACAAATTAAAATTCGGTCCGGTGAATGACAGTCTGGTGAAACATGTAATATTGTAGGGAATTAATTTTTTTATTATCCTATAGAGAGAAAGAATAGATTGGCGATGGACTACGAACTGCTTATATTATCCGAAATTACATATTAGGGCTTCTTTGGGTTGCTTGTAAATGCATTTCTTCCGGTGAAAAAGCATGTGGAAACAACAATGGATAACTCCATAAGCGTTTTATCTTGAGTAAACTTACTATTATCATTTATTTAATCCGAAAGAAATAAAGCAAAAGTATCGACACAATAATGGTACGAATGAATGCGCTTAAGAGGCTTAGAAGTAATTCTTATTTTAATTTTTTGCCACCCATTCTTGGGCATTTTCGTCGAATACCCCTCAGGAAATGACTAGAGACTAAAACACATAAACGCACATCTAATACGTTTGCATAATTTCACAAAAGGTGGATCGGAAATATTATACACAGCATGTTTTTCGGTATTAATACGCCAAAATATTTCTTAGGTCACCTTCCTCGATTCGTGCCTAGTACTGTCCTCTTCTCGAAAAACGTACCTAATGTGTGAGCATCAAGTTTAGGCTCTGCTCCTATAATTAGATCGTGTTCTCACGCATAAAACGCCATTAACATACCGGACGTGGTCCGCTGATTGAAAAAACTCAAGCGAAAAAGAATCTGTTTTGTTTTACACCACCTGCGTATTCGGGAAATTTCAATTAGATTCGCACATCGCCACGCGCGCCATCCCGAAATTAGCGATCTGCTCAGACTGCATGGAGTCGCAAATCTAGTACCAAGTAGTGACCGGAGGACGTAAACCTCCCCTTCCCCCCTGCCGGAAAACATCAGAAAATTATCCTGGGTGCGATAATTAGTGACAAGTATCTCATCCCTCGGCCTCAGTCGCCCAGGAATCCGAACGCCACTCGAGCACAATCCCAGCGGCAGCTCAGGACTTGGGTAATGGCGCGAAATCTCAGGAAAGGCATTTAGAAGACGTGGAGTGCTCAGTCGTGATCACCTGGAACGATACGAGGAAACATCGACGCTTTCGACGGTTAATTTCCTCTCTCGAGCCAACGCACGCGGAGTTCTGATTGCTCCCCTTACATGCGCGCGCCGCGGGGGTGAGGAGCGGTATCCAACTAAGGCACGCCCGGGGGAGTGGAAGGATGGGAAGAGGAAGAGAGACGATTTATGTCGCGGTAACGCGAGAACAGACACGGGATAGGGTTTGGATTGGGTGAAACGCCGCGAGTCGACGTTGTACTAAATGGGAAGAAAAAGACTCCGCTTGGGTGAGTTAAGAGGGGCGCGGATATGTGTGTGCGAATGGAATGAACCAAGGCGAGGAGACGCAGGCCAAAAAAATTCAGTCAGAAAAAAACTCTCGACTGCAGGCAATACCATTCATATTATTCGCGCCCCCTCCCCGAGAGATCACTACGCGCAACCCAGTTAAGGAGTGCGTCACAAAGATCACCCGAGAACAGTCTATGATTAGGCTGCGAGACTGAAAACCAAGCCTCGAAAACTAAGTTGATAACGGATCAAAAATCGATCTCAGTGTCCAAAATGTCAACGTCCCATCGAGTAAGTGAAATAATTATGCAAACTCGATGGTGAGAATGGACGGATAAAGTGAGCAAAGAGCTACGACATTTCAAGCGTCGTAGTTCGTCGAACCATGACCTGTAGTTGCTCTGCGGTTACGATAACTAAGTTTCGCTGCAAAAGATTTGAAACAGTTGTCCTTGCATTTCAGAAAATAGTTCATCAAGGCGTAGACTGGATCATAACTCCATAAGCTTACGTCGCTTGTCAAAAAAGGTGTAAACATATAAAACATTAGAGTTGAAGTATCTAAGACCGGTATATTTGGGCGTGCTTCTCCAAGTGTACTAAAATTTCAGCTAGTTATTCAATATTCGCCCATGGATACGTTCTCTTCCTTTCTGCTCAGAAAAGTACAGTAAGTTTCAACTTTAGGCAAATAATAATAAGGTAGTGATAAAAGTGTTTTTCTAACTGAAAAAGCCATGAACGTATACTTCACTTGAAAAATCGATAATAATCACTCCGTGTCACTCAATTAATGTTCTATTTGCAATATTTGCTCA
Source organism: Rhinocypha anisoptera (assembly GCA_011762765.2). Classification (NCBI taxonomy): domain Eukaryota; kingdom Metazoa; phylum Arthropoda; class Insecta; order Odonata; family Chlorocyphidae; genus Rhinocypha; species Rhinocypha anisoptera. Next base: position 15,126 of record WURS02090237.1, on the reverse strand, counting down.
ATCATGGATTTATGTAGTGGCTTATTTTGTAGTGATACTTGGAAATAAAAGTTATTATTAATCAGCTGACTTAACAAATGTACCCAAAATTGCAACCCAATGAAGTAATTAATGGAATATGGAATTGTAGAAAGGGTATTCCTAAAGCATGATTGTTCCAAAGCTATTGGTTCCGATATGTTTAGTACGGGTACCCCGATGTTCGCCTCGAATACTTATGTGGTGATGTTTCAGAGACGGTTGCATTTGAGTGGGTAAATGAGATCAAGAAAGTTAAGAAGTTTCTCTTTCACTCCGCTCGAAATATGTCTTGTTTTAGTCAAACTAACGGAACCTAATTTCTCTCTTTCCGATTTTCCCATTTCTAGCCACATATTTTCCATTATAGATTACGGCAGGTCTACTGTGTAAAAACTCATTTCTTGGAACATTCCGTTAGAGTCCATCCTTTTAGCCAGCCGGGTTAGCCTGGGGGTGGAACGCTCGCCGGCTAACCCAAAGGTCGCGGGTTCGAGTCCCGCCCAGGGAATGTTTGTCAAATAGTGTTTTTCCTATGATTTGAAGCGGTTCAAAATGACCATAGCCGTCGAAGCGCCCTATAAACGAAAATAATACTACTACGCCATCAGTTTAGGTTATAAACATGAAAAAACTAATCCCTTGGAAAGGCCTTGGAAAGTGTTTACGTATAACACCTCCGGACATATAATACGCAGCCCAGTTTGGGCTGCATTTTTACGGAAAAAAGTTTCTATTACTAATACTATTTTTCACTGAAAGGTTGCAAACCAATTTTCACCGAATGATGTATACACATATTACCACAAGAGGGGGGGGGTAGATATTTGGAGTCCAGTTTACCGTCAGCGAGTCAAAGACTACTCATTGATAGTAGCAAATGGTTAGAGCTGGATTTTGACAACCACCTCATAAGACGGAAAATACACTATTATCCAAATGCAACTTTTGCTATATGAAGTTACCTTCGAATCGTGAACACAGTATTTTTTATTCGGAACCGTCTTAAAACAGGAGAAAATACCTAAATGTCATAGCAAATCATGTTTATTTGTACCGGGAAATTAAATAGCCTTGCTAAATTTCAATATTCTATTATTGCATGCTAGAGTATCATAATATCTTACCTTAATAACTTAATAATATCTTAATCTGCCAGACCTTATTTATTATCACGAAAGGAAAACCAAACATTCTCTTTTTAATTTGTTTATCCATCCGGCCTGACAAACCTTCATTATGATTTGTCAATACTTCACTAATAATTATAGATTCCAGAATCGAAACGCCTTAGTTTATGCAACATTCGTACAAAAAGCATAATATACCCCTAATACTATCTTGGGTTTGCAGATAAGAACATTACCAACCAAATCGATCAGAATAGCTTACACGAAAATGCATAGCTTGTATCAGTTTCTGAACGCAATTAAAAAATAATATACTTATAGGTTATGCCCATAAGTTTAATCTACCATTATTTAATGGGTGAAGAGTGACAACATTTTTTATCGGAATAAAGTTTCGTTTATTATCTTATCAGTACACACTTTCGTGGGCCCTTTTATCGTATTGTCCTAGAATCGTATCAACTAGTTTGTCCAACAAAATGCCATTAGGTATCACAAATTACGCGATATCCATAAATAATTTCCTTTTACTATCACGTGAAAAGTTTTACACATTTTTCGTGTCTCCAAGTCCACTTCCTAAGATAATTATAACTTTGAAGTTAAATTGAGAGAGATTGAATGCACAATATCTCTCAACTTAATCGGTCGACTGGATGGATGCATTTTCAATAGACCGCTCCCGATCGCCTCTCCTAAGCCTTCCAACGCACATTTTACCATCTATTCTCGTTCCATCTAATTGGAAGTGGTATGCTAACTTAGAAGTCACGCGAACTTTTCGACGGTGGACAGACTTTCTCTGAAAGAGTCTAATCCTCATTTTCTACTTCCGGAGAAAGCTTGAAAAGAATGAAATGTCTCCATAGACATCAATCAGCGCTGCGCTAGAACACATTCCCAAGACAGACCGGTTTATAAAGGCTTATATAGGGAGGGAAAATATGGCGACGTGGACACCAGAGTGAGCGGCACTTGGTGGGAATTGTATACTCCAATGTTAAGACAGATTTAGAATGTATTTTCCTAATTGTGTGTTCTTACAAATCAATCAGGCTATGCATAGAATTTCCATTTTACTCCTGCATTAACTCACGTGCAGCAAAGATAAAATGAATATGTAAAACGTTTGAATTAAATTAATTAGTGAGGATAGTTACAAGAATGAGGACCCATGCCCAGATAAAAGGTTAAAATACAGAATAACTCCTTGAAGTCAATTTGAAGCACATGTTTTTTTCAATGATAATGAATATAAGATTGTAAAAAAATTATACATATTCACTATAGGAATCGAATGTAAAATACATTAGTAACTTATTATACCTACACATCTCACATGTCGCAATGCACGTACCTATGTATGGCAATATAAGTTGATGGATAGTAATACTTTAAAGGCAATAACCCAAGAAAAATCATCGGGCAAGTTGCCATTGGAATGGTTTTGTGATAACCCGAGTATGTATACCAGAATTTGATCATTTTCACTTAATCCATGCATATAAAAGAAAGTATCATTTAAATAAGCATCGTATTGAAGCAGATGTTATACTGTTAGTAATTTCCGATCCTATATGAAATGAAATACACAGCTGAGTCATTAATCTAAGCATAGGAAATAGTTTCCGGCGTGACTTCGTGGAACTACTTCATGATTAAATGAGACACAAAATTTGATTTGATTTTATGTGGAATTTCAAAGTTTGTGTCTCATTTAATCATTAATCTAAGCAAATCTAAATTTGGAGTCTAACTGTTAGGAGCTAGAACCGGCCATATTTTGGCCAAAGCCGTATTGCTGTAGGTGGATTTTCATAGTGGTAATTTTTGGTATGTTTTAAAAAAATACCGGTTAAACATAATACAAATGATATCATTAAATTATGAACTTCATAGAACAATATGACATTGTCCCACAAGAATACTGACTTTACATTGTTTATTGAAGGTATCTTCAGGCACACAACACTTCTACCAGCTGCGTAATGTAACTGATAGAGGTCTTGAATTGGCTCATATTTAGCATTTGCCCTTGACTAACATTCATTTGATGATGAGAAACATTCTTTCAAGTCCATTAACATTGTGGAATACTAGCAATTTAATTAAAGGAAATTATGAGTAAATTTCATTAAGGTTCGCCTAAAAACGATATAATTATTTATTATCGATTATTTAAAACGATATAATTAATTATCTATCAGCTTTATTGCGTTATTAGGAGCTCTTTATAAGTTGACCATGACGAATCGCCGCGACAAAAATGTATGCAATAAGAATTTTTCTAACTATATCTCATAATGTCAAGGGAAGTTTATAAACTTTCAAATTTTTTTAAACGAAAATATCTAGTTCCTAGCAATTCCCGGTTTTCGTGGACTGAAGTAGTTTTGCACGCAAATGCCAAAAGTCGGTTTTTACTCCCCCACCACCCTCCCTCCCTCTTCGATTCCTCCTCAGGTAGTAAACGACGCACAAGGGTCACCGCACCCACTTGCTATCATCCCTGACAGTCACACACAACCTTCGGGGGGCGTCAATGCCCGGGAACAGGGCCGCGGACTGGCAGGGAGGATGCGGGGCACTTCGCGTTTGTCTTCCGAGAAAATCCCCCGTCCCCGTTTTTTCCGCTAATTTGATGTGGGCGGGGGTGGATGCGATCATGAAGGTATTCTCGAAGAATCCGTACGTCCATCATTTATCGATGGCATCTGTACAAGCCGACTACCCTTTGATTCTCAAACTAGTTTTATGGGTTTCCAGGTCAGAAACTGAAATAGATTAATGCTTAATGCATTTTTAGTGTCAAGCTTTCTTTACAAAAATATATATGTGAAATACTGATGTGATTAATAGAAAAAAATTCCTAATCGATAACAACTCGCAACAACAATTCCCATCGACCCAACAGTCCGGTCTCGGAGGCGGCGGGATCTCCTCTTCGGCCAATCCGGTGGACGCGGGTTCGAATCCCGGTTAGGAGGATTTTTCATTCTCCACCGACGGTATGGGTGTGTTTATGTTTCGTTCCTGATTAAAAAAAATGTTGTAATACTGTCCACCGTAATTGGCCACCTACAACTGTGAGTGGGTAATTTAAAATAAATAAAAAATAAATAAATTACTGGCAGAAGTTCGTCACACTTCAATGGTCATTGTTCTGGGATGAAATCGAAGTATAGACGAAACATTTTATTTTTTCGCGGTTAGAGTGTGTACGGAATCTAATCATAAAATTTAATTATCTGAATTTTCACTCGTTCGTTCTTTTGAAGTTACCAGGACACGTTGCTGAAAATATTCCACCCCCCTCCATCATACCAGGAAACCCGGGTTGATTTCGTAGTAGAAATAGGTGGATTGGTCTAGGAAATACCACACTCCGAAGACCAATTCACATAAATAATAAGGTCTATGTCACATGCAGGAGTGCAGCTGGAAGGTACTCCAAATAGAATATATAACCTCCCGGGTGCCTTTCACAAATATTAGTCCGTGTCAATGGTCTGTTAGAACTCGCACCGGGGTAAAAACTGAACTGGATGTGTAGTTTTTGCGTTCATCCATTTATTCTTGTCATTTGATCTCATGCTATCCCTAGATTAAAATCACCTCCGTGTGAAGGGTGAAAAATAACTCCACTTGAGAACACCCAAAGATGAATCTGGATGGAGCTTTCAGACTGAACGGTGCCACCCCCGTGCCACGCGATTTGATTCCACTCACGTTCTTTAGTCTCGGTTCACCTCTCGACGCTAGTTTACCTCGAGCCGTCAGTCATTGTGCGGGAATGATAAGTGGCAAATCTTTCCCAGACGAAAAACGTATCTTGCCGCAATCCGATAAGGTTGAAGCGGGTAAACATCGGCGAGCACTCTACTCCGTCCCGAGAAGTAATCAAGTAACGACGGCTCTCTAGACGATAACCAGAGCTTCATCAGGGATAGGTCTTTTTAAAGAATTTATAATCACTTCCAAAGCTTAACTTTCCATTATCATCTCCAAAAACTGCAATGACAGCCACGTAAACATCACCAAGCTCTATTTCAATAAGTAAAAAATGTATCGATCCCGAATAGTCCAAGTAGAATTCGCTACATTAAGTCAATATTCTTATAAAAGAAAATTAAGTAAATTTATATATTACCAAAGCGGATGAAATTATGGCAATTATATCAGTTAGAAAGTTATTTGATTTGAAGGACTCATCGTACGAAGAAATCAGCTGATGCAAAGGCGGTTGCCAAACAAAAATGAAATCTTTTCCGACTGCCGTTTACTGTTCAATCACAAATTCCAGATCAGAATATATACATACTATATAAATACTATATTGCAAGTGAAAATACATTCAATTCAGTATCCAAACTAAAAGTAAAGATAACCATCCCCAAAAGACAAAGGTTTACTGTGAAAAAAATTGACTCTAACAACAATGTCAATTTTGACATCATTGAATTACTAACAAATCAATGATTATCATTGCTTTGCTAAATTTTCTTTCAATAGGTTCAATATGAATGGATTTCAGCGGTGTGTTAATCTTCTACGTGTGTATATATATATATATATATATACAGAAAATGACATCATATGACAATATTTATTAGACAGAAGAAGACACATGCCTTCTTATTGATAGGAGTAAGTGGATAAGCTAAAACGGTTTCTGTCAAAGTATTAGTATCAATAAATCTGAAAATGCTACCTTTCCTTATTTCGCAGTAAAAATTTACAGAAAAAATGGAGAAACCTATCTTTTGGTAAGGGATATGACTACTTAAAATGCAAAAAATACCAAGTAATTATGTTTGCATAAGGTATAATGGAAGAAAAACAAGGTTGGTATTTGCAGTAATCATATAAGAAACAAAGAGACCTTGATGTGGTTCAAAGAAAAGAGTATATTTTACAGCCTATTTTTCGAATATGCAGTCAAATCATGACGGACTATCTTAACCAAAAATTAATATCGAATACTAACCGCATGTATCCAACAATACTGCGGAAAATTTCAAGTAAATTTAATATGATTTTCCATACGTTAATGACATCTTTTCCTGCCTTATATTTTCCTATGTTGCTCTTTTCTATGTGCTTGATTACTATATATTATGTTTGTATTATATATGATAGCTATAGGAATATTAAAAACATTTGACGAACTATATTTAGAGTGAAAAAGAAGGAAATAATGAAAATAATAAAATAGGAAAGTAAGAAAAAGCTAAAGAGAATTGTAATTAAATTTATTTTCTGGATCTATATATATAAACGAAGTTGAAACACCATTACATAGAATGTTAAATATATGAAACCAACGGAACCGAAGATAAAACAGGCAGTCTGTGGAAGTAAATTTACCTTTATAGGATAAAAGATTATATAGGATAAAAGATTATATAGGATAAAAGATCGGAATGTTTACTATGACATTCCTCTACGAGTTAATAAATTGGGCCAGATGATTTATAGTCATTTTTGCAAGTGAATGTTGCAGTTGATATGCCACAGATCATATATACAGCAATAATTAAAACCGCCATTCGTCCGAAGTCGGTGTACCCAGCCACCTTTATCCCTCAGATTACGTCGTGCATTGAGCAGAAGACGGTGGTCAGGAGTTTAGGAGGCGAACTGAGTCAGTGAAAGAAGCAATCACAAGGAAGAGAGAATTGATGAGTAAGACTTCGAGTGAAGACAAGTCATGGTATGAAGCGTTGTGTGGTTCATAAACCTGCTGTTTGAGGAAAGATAATTGGCTTGGTCCGGCTTGGGCTTTTGAAACAGGTAAGTATGGAAGATGGAGAAAATAAAATGAATGGAGAGGAAGGCAATCAAAGATGCATTCGGCAAGTCAGGGGAAGAAAGGAGAGATTCTAAGAAGGAATAAAAAGTGATAAAAGATATAGAAGATCGAGCCCGAAGGTAAAACTTTTGGTAAGCGAGGTAGAGAATCTACATCTACGTAATACCCTGCAAGAAAGGAAAACAATAGACGCTTTAGAAGGCACGAAGGAAGATATGACATATGCGGAGCTTAAGTCAATTACAATCAACGCCAAAAGTTATTTTCGCGTTTGTAAAACTTTAGGTCTTTAGAATCCTGTGATAATTTGTAGCAGTGGATAAATGGATCTTAAAGAAATCCGCCTACTAACAGAAGACCTATGAGTGAAGAAACAGGCCTGGTATGGAAACACACCACAGCTCTACCATAGCCCCGAACTAAACCAGTAAATAGGGGCAATACTTCAGCACACAACAACGTCCCCTCCCCGGATTGCCTCTTGCCTCATAAGGAGATGATGACGCGGCCCCTGCGCCAAAAAGTTTCCCAATCCATGCCATAGGTCAGCCACACACACTCCTTCTCTCTATGCTATAAAATTCCCCTCTTCACTCCCTCTATGTTATTTCCCCCGGCGGCGATAAGCGGACGAGAGGGGTGTGGGGTGGTAAGGAGGGAGAGCCCATCGGCTGGAAATTAATATGGCCCGAAAGGATTGGGTCGATCGGGCTTGAGGATTCGGATCACGCAAGTGGGCCCTCGAGGAGGTATCCAAGGGAGACCGAGAGGACGCCGGACGAAAATAGAGTCAAGCGGTCGATGGCCCTCTCTTGCCCCTCTGGGCGTCGAGCGGAGAATGTCGGGAGGGAGAGAGGCCGCCCGGGTGGATAGAGGGAAGGAATGGGAGTGGGAGGGAATGAGAGAAGGAGAGAGGGAGGGAGAGATATGATAGGCGGGGAGACGATGATGAAATCAAAGTGGGAGTTCCTTGTTTGTCAACACGGTGGCCCGCTTCTTTTCTATTTTGAATCTTAATCCGACGACTTAAACCGCTCTTCTTCGCCGCACCTGCCTTTTAAGTGTCTCCCGTGAGGTTTAGAGGAGGGCAGACCACTCTGGTTGAAGAAACATGGGTAGTCTAGTAATTGGTGATCCGCGAGGTTAGAAAACTGACCCAAAACGGCGTCAACGAGGAACGCGGTGCCAGCAAACATATGTGTCCGATCCCTCATCTATCCATGGGCCCGTTTTCCTTTGTCATTTTTTTTGGCGAGCTATACCAACCTGCATAAGTAAATATTTCTAAGGTGCCACATCGATCTTTGGTTATTTAAAGCACGCCCCAGGTAAGGGAGAAGGGGTTGTCGATTCGCCGAATGCCTAAGGCGTCACCACCGCCGCGTGAGCAGAGAGCCAACTGAGGCGCCAATCAACGGCCGCGGATGCCGTTGACTTAGATTCGAACCACCTCTCGACTATTCGACTGGCGCTCGTTTTACCATACAAAAAAAGCTGGCATTAGAAGCCGTGCAAATCATGGCTCTAAATTAGGCGATCGCCCTGTGTTTACCACAGATCAATGCAGGAGAAAATGTCAGCGAAAGAAAAACATCTCTTTAGGACGTTCGTGAAGGTGAAATGTGAATTTAGTGCGTTGCTGAGCTTAAAATTCGTTATTAAAATATTTTGTTTTCATAGGGAAAGAAAATACTCCCATCCAACGGTAGATAATAAATAAGAGGTTTTCGAAGTAGGAAATGTTCCCAGGAATGGTTCCGACGAGAAAACTTTATTAATGGAGCAACTGCTAGATTTACTAGGTAGGTGTTTTTTTTCATTTCCGAACATAGAATATCATTACACATAAATATATAAGGAAGACCGGGAACCGGGACTCAAAAAAACGCAACGTGGAAAATGGACGATCCAAGGATAGGACAGCCAGAAAAAAAAACTCAATTTCATTACATCTAGAGTTACAGGCAGGAATGTTCACGATGTGTCGCTGGTGTACTTCGAAGAAAAATTGAAGCAAAGGTATCAAGCCACAACAAAAGTTGTTTGGATAAATTAACTCAAACAAATTATTCGAATACAAATATAAGGGTAGGAAAAAAATCCATAATATATAGTTTTCAAAGGGACATGATATACTGGCAGAAGGGAAAAATTAACAAGTATCTGCTGGAATAAAACTCCTTAATGATTTAATTTCGATTATGTAACGGAGAATAATATAAAAGGTTGAATAATCGATGCGCAACATTTTAGAAAGGGTCTGTTCACCAAATTGATAATAGTCGAATCACAAATACAAACGAATCAAGTATCAAAAAATTTATTTGATGATCAATAATAATATCTGACATTTAATTAAATTTAATTTTATCTGATTATTTTTTTAATTTTAAAATCTGAGTACATCGTAAGAAATGGAAACTATCTAGGAAGATTTGTTTCTATCGTGAGTAAAAAACTGCAACTTGTTTGCTATATACAAGCAGTGCCTGTTTTAAGATTTCGTCAATTTCTACGCTCATTCAGAACTTCTTCAAATCGAAGAAAATACCTTATTGAACAAACGCAACACCAATTACCTAGACACCCACCCTATCCCCTGACCTTTTGGTTAGCCGGTGAGCGCTCTAACTCCAGGATAACCCGACCAGCGTTTATTATATAATGCTTTTACATTTTATTAGATTCAATGTAAATAAAATGTTTTAGTCAATATTGCAATTAATTTTAAATAACTTCGTAATGGCAATGCATATTTAACTTGGTTCTGTTACTGTAAAATATGTTTTATTTTTTATGTACGTTACATTCCCAAACAAAAAGATCTCTCCTTCATGAAAGATCTCAGACGAATACCGACTGGTGTATCTAAGTCTTAACCGGCAGCCTACGTGGACTCATAAATCTTGAGGATGAAGCCACTTCACGTGACAGAGACCATAGAAAAGTGTTCAAGAGTGTAACTAGACCGGAAATCTGGTGGAAAAACCGCGTCGAAATAACAAATTTATAATGATTTGAACTCCGTTTTCCGTACAGACCCTGCGTTGTGTGCGTCGAATGCATGGGAAATGCGGGTAAGACGTTCGAGTGGGCTGTCACAAAATCCAGTTCGTTCAAAACGACGGAATTTCCGCGGTGACTTTAAAAAGCCAAAGGGAATCACTTGGGAAAATTTGCTTATCCATCCATTCATATTATTTCCATGGCATATTTTCACGATTATGTTAACAGTCATCGACACAGTAAACATGAAAATCGATTGAGAATCAGATGTAGAATTTCACTGCTAGGAGGGAGTATGCCCAGGATGCGGTGAAGAGCGCTTGTCTTCTTTATGAGCAATTACTGAGGGGTTGAGATTTGAGCGATGAGCTAAAATGATAGCCGTTGAACAGGGGCAGTCGAACCCGACTGCCGGATGAGAGAGAGAGAGAGTAAGGTGCACAATACTCTTGCAAGGAGGCTGTTGGGGCCCGAGGGGGCGGGAAGTAGTAGGAGGAGGAGGGAGGAGCTTATCCGGAATTTCGCTCCCATTGCTCGCCAACGCTTTACTATAAAGAAGATGGAATGGTGATGATAAAGGGTTTCCCTACCACTGAGCACGAAGCATTACCCTCGGTAGCGTCGTACGACCGAAGAATTATGGCCCGGGTGAAGAAAGCGCCAACTACAACCCAAGTACCTAACACTCCACTCCAGCGAAATTAGATGAATCGATCGGTCGCGAAACTTCACCCGCACTAGATCATAAGAATCGAGACAAATGCGTATTCCGCATGCCCGGGGAGAGGAAGGAACGATCGAGAACGATAAACGATTTCCAAAAAAATTCCGCATTTAAAAAAAAAAAAAAACGCCAGCAATCTATTCGGTTGGAGCTTTAGAAGGAGAGTTGACACTTGAGGAATAACGGGCGGGCATAAATTCCACTATCTTCGACTAAAATTACATTATGCCATCAGTTACTCGAAATGCAGGGACCTTAATTTTTTGCGATCTTGAACCGGAGTAACATTAAAATCTGTTTTACACCCATTTCTGCTTTTATTTTTTCATTTGAGTTATTTATTCATTTATTTATCAGTTGCCCACAAAGAGCACTAAGCCAATTACGGTGGCACAATATATCAATGGAAACAAGAAGGACGAAAACAATACATCCATTCCCTGGGTGGAGAATGAAAAACCATCTTGCCGGGATTCGAATCCGGGACCTCCGGATTCCGGCAGACGAGGACCTTACCCCGCCACCACCGTGACCAACCAAATTTTCTTTTCAACGGCGTTCGTAGTTTCATTAGCCCCCACCTTGCCTTCATACACCTTGTGTGTCTTCTGGTATACTGCCACCGCCGCGCCGTCGCCCTACGGTGACTTACAACATTCTAAGTCCATTTCTAATCAATTGAAAAATAATTCCGCTACCGGATTCACGTAAAGAACGATGGTAGGACAGCTTATCCCCGGCGTCTGTCTCAAATGGAATGTATTCACCTACAAACGGAAGCATTTATTTGCATACAGGATATTCTAATTCGATGTTATGATAATAAATGGTTATCTCCCTGCACGCAACACCGTGGGAGTGAAAAGGAAAAGACCGATCGCCGCTGCATTAGAATTTCATCAGGATTGCGCAGGTGGCATTCTCAAACAGTTCGTCACACATGCCATGACGTACACCGAAAGCTTAAATTTGGTGTCTCAAAAGTCTACATTACCCAATGTAGGCTTTCGACACAGAGTTTTTGGTCGAAGAGCATGGGGGAGAAAGACTGAACAAATGAAAGAGATACCTCGCTTATTGTCCCAAATAGTGGACTCAGCATTAATGGCATCCACGAAGTTGTATTTGTGGCATAAATTATAATTTTACTGGGTTATATTAAAATATTTCCATATTCGTTTTTTCAAGTATGCGTTACAATACTAATGGAATGGAATTACACTTAAATGAGTTGCACACAAGAAATGGTGCTCTTAATACTGACAGTACCCAGAACGCCTAAGCTTGGAGAATTTCACGCTGTTTGTTCAGTGTTATATCCACGGATAAATGACCATAATAATGTCAATTTCTTCAATATATGACCTTGTGAAATAACCGTTTGATCTTTATGTTTTATGTTACAGTGTATAATGCATTATTCTCCATAGTAAATAATTAAAATCAAACATTAATAAAAGCGTAAAAGCAAAAATATAATTGGGAAATATACCAAATACTTTTCTCCCGCTCTGTATTGTACGGGTTACGTCGACTCCAGCAAACCAAAGTGCAAGGCAGCTTTAGAAGCAATATCGAATTATGATACTTTTCCTGTGGGCGAGGTTCAAACCTTCAGATTCGCTTTTCTATTTACCCTATTATAAAATATTTCTCATGTGTAAGAAGCTAATATATCTTACTTTTCAAAGACTTCTTAAACTCAGTAGTACAAAGTCCACGAGGGATTCTAGAGACATTCAACGATAGTTATCGCAGAATATCTCTGGCACGTCAATAGCTATGTTAGCTAGAACACAACAATAGCTAATGCTATTGAAGTGTCAATTGCTAATAGCAGAGCTCACTTCAATGTCGGCTTACTGGGAATAAAATTTAGGGGCCCACAGGAAATGGATGCATGTACTATTTTGATAAAAGATCAGATATGTCGTAGTGTATTTCATTGCGGACGTAATGAATAAATTCAAATTGAATTGGTATCCGCTGAAAATTACTTCTCGACAGTAAAAAACTAAAATTCTTAAGGCGGTTATGTAGCGATTGCTAAAAGTATACCCGTAGTATATAGAATGGAAAGTTTTACATCATTCAGAAAGTTAACACTTTTTCACCTTCGACTTCTCGATCAAAATTGACGAAGCATTCCGAATGTCCCCGCAAGCAATGCCATGGTTTGTATTCGGAAGAGCGGGAGGCAGGTGAATAAAGTTCCTTTCACTCCGAGACAGGAGCACTAAAAATAAGTGAGGCCTCTGACCCCAAGGCCACCAATACCAGGAATACATAGTCATATTCGTGAAACGAGGTTTCACAACGATTACAATTGTTGCACACCGAGTCGTAAGTGTAAAGTAGCATAAAGAAATTTGAAATGGTATTAATGAGCCCTATATTATACACGCCTATTGTGTGTGTATATGTATATGGGTAGGTGTGAGTGTGTACCATGTTATTATACCGACCTAAGCGGAATGGGATGAAATTTAAATGGTATCAATATGGGTACATATCGGACGCAAGCTCTAATCAGGAATCAAATAGATTATCCCAACTACTGTTTATGTCATTCATGCCATTATTCCACGCAAAATGTCTTATGCAACACTCAAAAACAGAATTAAAATGAATAATAACGATACAAATGTAATTGGCTATCAATTTTGTTTTAATTTTTATACAATTGTTAAATTAAATATAATTCACCAGATTAACGTTTTAATAAATCTATTTATTAAATCTCTGGCATTTTAAGAATTATTATAATTATAAAACTAGACTGAAGACAGATTACTTATGTAGTAGATCTAAATATGAGTGAAATGCATTTTCTACAACAAATTTATATTTATAAAAGTTTACATTTATTCATTAAGGTCGCAGTAAAAATTTATTGATTTGATAGAATTAGGAAGATTTTAAGAGAGATGAATTCCAGTTCATTCTACTTGTAATCTATCGGCATATAATGTCATAATACTGCTTTTTGCTTTTGATATCTGATATCTGCTTCAGTCAGTAACTGAAGTTAATTTTTGCTGGAATTCCACATGTTTCACTAGAAGAAGCGGTAATACAAATATGTGTTGAATTGATGTTGACCAAGAAAACCACGAAAGTTAAGTTTCTTAGGGTTTTTGGTCAAAATAAAACAATTTTGATTATGCCGACGTTTCGATTTAATTTTAAACCATCTTCAGGGCACTCTTTAATTTACCTTTGTAGTCCATTGGCTATATCAGGCATACATATGTACATATATATTATACATTAAAAATTTAAGAACTTACACCCAACCCCTATATAAATTTATTTCAAATGATAATCTGACTTTGGTTTTTCAAAAGTTTTAAATTATGTTTCATTCCATATTTCACTCTTTTTATTATTGTACGTATTGATTTATTCATGTACAAGAGGAAAATCGCTGTAAAATATACACACATATTAAATTAACAGATAAACTAGATGTAAGTACGGGTAATAGCACTAGACAATGAAATGACAGTTCGTAGCGGAAGTAATAAAGGCGGGAAAACTGAAAGGGTGACTTAAGGTCGTGACTGCTTCAGATAAGGTCGTGGGTTCACGACAAGCCTCATTTGCATAAACAGGTACACAATATCCCTCAATCGAAATCAATTGCAATCACAAGAGACATCGACTTGTAACGAACCGTGAATATATAGAGGTATGTGTGTTAACTGATTTAATTCGTTAGTTTTTCGTTTTATACTTGTAAATTTTAAAAGTTTTTTACTTATGCAGACAACATGATTCTCCTACATTTACATTTATAAACTGTAGGGTGGATGGCAGGGTTTTAGAACAAAAACTTTTGCCTGTTAAGGCTCCTGAAGGCGCCTGGGTGTTAAAGTATAGTTTTCACTATTTTCGAGCGGTAGCTTTCACTACCTGTTCACGGAAAGAAATAGTCTCTATATCTGCTGATTTTTGCCATCTATATGTCTTAGGTTGTGAATGGCATCGGATTGCCCGAAATATGTTGGGCTACGAATAAATGACGGAACTCTTTATTGAATTTAGCGGTCCTAAGTCGAAAAAAAGTCTATATTTAAGCTTTCTTCACTCTAACGACTCCCAACTGAGTTCTGGAAGCATCGCTGTAACGTTCTTAGTCTTATCGTGTCGCATTTTTTTCCCAATCTTGCCACCCTGCGCAGAATATTCTCGACTTCATGAACGAGGTTCTATTCAGATGGACCCCATATATCTCACGCCTATTGTGTGTGTATATGTATATGGGTAGGTGTGAGTGTGTACATGTATATATATTTATATATATATATATAATCACTTCGAAAAGGTTCACAATGTGAATAATATTAATTCGAACACTAGTAGAACGTATAGAGACACAGGACACAAAAAGAAAAAACTCACAGTGGTGAAGAATTTTTGGTGGCACCACCACA
>WURS02090131.1:0-23916 GCA_011762765.2 Rhinocypha anisoptera | reverse complement strand
GCATTACGCACAAAAAGAAGAAACTATCATGCAAAACCTAATACGAGAACTACAAAACATGCTGGACAATGTCAGACGGCTCACAACAAGCATGCGTAATAACTAAAAAATGTCATTACAAAGTGCAGGAACAAGACGAGGAAATACATTTTAAATACAAGCAAGAAAATATACATATATACACTAATTACCCTGATTACTAACTCCAGACATGTGATTATATTTATTGTGATCTCTAATTGTGAAAGGAAAAAATTACATTTTATGTTCGGCATCCTAACTCTCTGATTTTATGTACGTGATCTAATCTACTGTAGTATGTCGTAATATAGAAACATGCGGTTTAAAATGAGCTGGCACTCTTTGTCAATGCGTGATAGAGATGGCAGTACTTTACGACAGACAGAACCTCTAGCGGCAGTCGTAAGAATGAGTAATGTTTTCGATACTTAAAATGGCGAGGTTTTCTTTACATGACCAGCGTGTAATCATTCATGGTGTGACACTGATTGAAATTCATTGCCAGTTGAAGGAGACAAGAGGTGATGGAGTCATGGATGTGTCGAAAGTGCGTTCATGGGTGCGACAGTTTAAAGAAGGCAGAACCTCATGTGACAACGAACCAAAACAATCTCGGCTTCGCACACTGACAGCGTCACAGCGAATTTCCAGTGGTCAAACAGACTTCTATATAAGCCTCCATCATGGCGTCGACGTAGCGAAAAATGTGTACGACTGCAGGGAGATTACGTCAAGAAGTAACATAAGTTTCATTTTTTTACGGTGAATAATTAATTTTTATTTAATCGGAAGCCTTATAACTTGAATTCACCTCGTACATACACATCAGTATACATATATAAATACACATTCACATATACCGGGGCCACCAACCGGGAAAAGCACAATAAATCCGAAGAAATAAAGAACGACAGAACTTCAGGACGAACACATACTTTGGCGAGGAAGATGGGAAAATGACGATTCCAAACAGAGAAACTATCTTAATGACAAACCTCTTTGATGCATTACAAAAATGGACTCCATTTGCGGTTCCTTCTGCTCCCATTATCTTGTCATATATGCACATCACCTGTATAAGGCGTAACTTTATGGAAGTATTTCAGATTAAAACACGAAACTTTATTTTCCACGTGGCGTTTACTAAACCCTAGACGTATTTAACTAACCCCATGTGGAAAATAACGGCAACTATTTCAATATATGTAGGTACATTCCCTCGCACGTGAGCAATAAAAGACTTTCACGCCATTCCACGCCATACACAGACTCATGCTAAATTTGCATGAATTTCATTCACTGCAGGAAAGTAAAAAATAAGCGAGTAATATGCGGAACAGAATTACCTAACCGAACATAACAAACATGAAGACGCCCCTAGTGACAGGCTCCAAGCAAAAGCAATGTGGAACGATGCGATTTTTAACTAGTGGAGGTGAAATATCTATAGATTAAAAATTTATTTTCAAGATTCATGTCAGAATAAATTTTAACATAAACGGCAGTAACGAAATAATGTAGCTAAATGTCATTTTAAGCCATCTCAGATTTTATTAAAATATCGTTTCAATATTTCGAAATGAGTCGATAAACAAGGTCGATATTTTAGTTTAAAGTGAGTATGCTTGTTTAGAGTATGTATGCATAAAACGTCGTGCTTGTATTCGAATCGTGACCATCATTACGGATCATTTCAATGTAATCTCTCCATCGACTGCGCCTATTTATTATAATAAAAATGCTAGGTAATCCTCTTAAGCCCAGGTCTAAACTGACTTACTAAGCAGTCCTGAATGAAGCACTAAATGCAGTTAGGGATAACATAAAATAAATTTTATGGTAATTTCACCCCTTAAAAAAATACCAGATGAGCAGCCACACACAGAAGCAAGTAGTGATTTCAATTTTGAGCTTTACCTGGAATTTATACCTCTTACGTATCTGATCTGATATGCCATCAACAATACAGATCTAACTTAAGCCCGAATAAGATGCATTTTTGAAATGGTTGAAAAACGAAGAACACCCCTGAATCGACCCTAACCGAATATATAGTGTTGATTTGGGAAAATATTAAAAATACCGATAGGAGTTTCAAACAGAATATAAAGAAATCTAGCAGAGTTGTGAAAACTGCCATTATATGCCAAAGTAATAAACAATCATAGCTTAACTGAAATGGGAGTCACTTATAAGACAAATTCATTTTAGGACCGCTTTTTATTACAAGGACGGATACGTCACAAAAGATATGTCAAGACGAGAACTGTTCAATAAAGAGTCGTCATCATTTTTTTATTCCCATACGTTATTGAAAAACAGTGTTACCTTAAAATGTCATGTACATACATTTGTTTTCCATTTCATTGAATTTACTCCAGCAGTGGTCAGTGGAAGCCATTGCAAGTTTCAATATATTCAATTCGCCTGCCACTACTTCTGATTAAAAGGAAGAAACCTACATATAAATAGTCAATATAAGGGGTGAACGAGAGATTATTTGTTAGTAGGAAAATCACTCGGGACGGTGCTAAGCCTCCGTTAGTTAAATCACATAAGGTGATCTAGACACCCTTATATCGATATTTTGGTCAACTGATGATCATCGCCGTGTTTTTGGTCAACTGGTGACCAACAAAAAAGTTTTTTGAGCTTCATGACGACGGAGAGTACAAAGATGAAGCCCTGTTCAAATTAAAGTGCTGCTGTTCAAAGTCAACTGCTCCTGATTTTGAAAAATTCTATCCACGACGGTGTTTATTTACATTGAAAAATAGGAATCAGTCACATGGTACTGTATGCACTATAAGGAGGATGAAAAACACAATCACATTGAGGAAAATTCTCCATGCGAACGTTCCGTTGTTCGAGTGTGAGCATTCTCAGGATCCATCGCGCATAAACAGGTCTCATATGCAATTTTTCTTTACCAAAGTGTGGAAGGCAACAAATGAAACTTTAAACGTTTCTAATATTGCCATTAAGGTCATTCGACGATATTTTCTCACAATGGAAGCATCATTTTTAATGTTTTCTTTCATAAGAGCAGTGGCTGAAGTTTAGGGCCCCCCCTCCAGAGATATACGTTGCCTTCCTACATATTAAACCATCTTATATTTGTACTATAGGGAAGATAAGACTTTCCTGAATGTTCCTTAAGTATTACCATAGGCTAAAGAATATTATTACATAGGCCTTATTACATAGTCCTCGGGGCAAGTTACCTTCATTGTTTCTTTAGGCGAACTGAACGTGTTTCAACTTGGAGCACCTGCCGCTGACGCAGTGCTTGATTCGAATTCAATGAAGCCCGTGCCACGTATATATCCAACATTAATCTAACAACTTAACATATAATTAAATTATATTACTTATACTTTTTTCAATGTTACGAATGAAAATATGATCACTCTGTACTGAAAAGCAGAACACTCGAACAGATAGGTTTTTCCCCTCCGATACTTCATGAGAAAAGCGCCAAAGATGGATGGGGTGTTAACACCCCTTTACAGTAGCTGGTAATGTACGACGTTTATATAGACGCCATAGAGACCAGGAAGCCCTTATCCTAAAAATTCTTTAAAATCCCATTTATCCGTTCTAATTCCTTCCCAACTTGAGCATTTTCTATTTTATCAACTAAAGTCGCAAAGCCTTTAGTGGCCATGAAACAAAATATTTCAAAGAAGCTTGATAATTTTAATCCTTTAATCAATTCCACGCCAAACGACGCATTACTTCTCTTCGTCCGCTTCATATTTAAAAATTTTTAGTTCCTTAATCCCTAGCCTTAGAAATGCACCGGTAAACTCCAGAGTGGAAGTGAAATACAGATCCATATAGAAATTCAACAAAAAATGCCAAATTCTTTGCAGCCTAGCAACTAAAAGAGAGAAAATTCATATTCCCAACCCCCGCATGTAATTGTTTTTATTACGTAATTTTTTCTTGTGCAACATTAATGGCCCCTGACTCTTCCGACTACAATCCCCCTAAGAAGCCTCATTTTACCCTTCTGTCATTCGCTTCATCTCCTTCCGATCAAACTTTAAGAAACATGAAACGGACCAAAGATTATAATAACAGAAAATCCCATCAATGTCTCTCAATCTATCCATCAATCCTCCATTGAAATATCTAAAAAAATATTATGTGACACATGAAAACAAAGGATGAACATTGCACATAAAAAATAACAATAAATCCTAGACTAAACCTTACAGGGTATAGATTTTTTTCCAGAAAGTAATATACTGTGGTAAATCTCACGAGCGATTCCTAATTCAGTCGGCCATAGTGAGCAGGTAACTGGCGCGACACTAATGCACTTTAAACAGGTCATTTTTTGGAAAAGTTTAGTTCTATGGTGATCTTGGGATTGGGCATTACCGTACTATCATATACCTACTCTTAGTAGAAATGACTTTCCGAAACTGTAGCCATTAAGCGATATGATCGGTAGACAAAATTCTCATAGTTACCAATCGGGATTATTATTTTATAGTAGCTCCCCGCATCTATCACACTAATATCATTTCTCCATAGTTACTGGCAATGATATCTTCTTATACAAATTTCTGCGTTCATTCTTGTGCTTCATCAGTAGTTCTTCCCTATTTACACTGCGTCATGATCTTTAGTAAACAATCTTGCCTCAGGATGGGTACAATTGGTTTCTAATTTCTTTCTGTGCATTCCATAGGCCACTCCTTTATTCATTATAAGAAAGGCTTTGGACTGCCCGTCATATAAATAAATAAATATTCATTCGTCAGTTTATGGGGATATCTCGTATAAATTTTGAAGTCAACATTTTTTCCCGTAGGTAATACGGAATTACAATGGAAAGACTTATTGGTTTAAGAGAATATTATACTTCTATTTCCTAATTGCCCATCTTTCCTGGTATTCCCCAAAGAGTACATTTTTATATTGCATGTAAATAAGCGTACCATTGATCAATATATTCATTCTCTGCCAGCATTCTGTGTGGTTTCCAATGGTGGTCACGGGTAACGGGAATGCTTTGGGGTCCCTTTTCGGCTCAAAACATCCGTAACAAAGTTTCAAATTCATATAAAATAGACACATAATTCTTATTATGCTTAAGGACATTTTTAAATTCCAAACTTTTGCTGTATTTCAATATTACTATAAAAATGCAGGCACGAAATCAATGAACCTGGCAGTGTAATTCCGAAATTTTAGTCGAAAGAATAACTCATTCAGATAAGATTGCAAAGCTTCCTTCTAAGTTTTCCTTCTCTTGTGCTACTCATATATTATTGATATCATGAATAACAACTGCGAATCAATAATAGGGCCTACGTCTACTTGCTAATCTCATATACCATTTCTTCTTCTGCTTCTACTCCAATTATTATTTTCGTTCATTCTGAAAAATATTCTCCCAGAATTACATTGACTACCAGCCTTCACGTTGCCAACTGCAAACACCCATCGCTTAAGTGTGGCCTTTAGTTCATAAGCACATGAATATGGGTTCGTATATGCATGCGTACATGCGTAAGTGTAGGCCTCTGTCTACATTTATGAAAGAATCCCTTCGCACACGTATTAAAATTTAATTCTACCCGCCCAGAAACGACTTCGCAGTCAGCGCTTCTCCATAAACTTCCATCTTTAAAATTCATGATTCAAACTGAATACCAGGCGAGGGAGACTCAGTTCCGTCCAACGTGATTTACAGAGGAGTCGAACAAAGAAAAAATTAACCTGTGTAGCCTATAATATATCCATTAAGAAATTCAAATAGTTATGGGGCAAAAAATATAAAGCTTTATCAACCACATTATCGGCATTAATACGAAAATAGTATTTCCTGATTGACTCTTAAAAAGTTATGTCACTTCAACACACCATACTTCTTGAAATTCCTCCCGGGGGATACTCCCATGTTGTAACCTACGCCGAAGAAAACCTCCGAGTATGGACTGACACACGCACTACTAGTTCTCATGACTTCTTGGACGCGTGAATAAAGAGCAACTAGTTTTTTTATCTTTGGTGATTAACAATAGGGATCGCAATAATACTTTTTTTTATATTTTGGAAATCGTCATACTTGAACAGTCTCATCCCAGTTGTCCCTCCTCCTTTAAGCTTTGCCGTGAAATTCTCTCACAGACTACGTATTTGAGATTGCTGAAAATTTTCAACAAAGAAGTAAAACTTCCAGAAAAAAGTACGCAGCAATACATATTTATGTTAACAGTTGTGTCATACTTGCGTCTAACATTTATAGTAGGGCATATTTCGACTCATATCTATGTCATAATAATTGACTATTAGCACCAAATATAACTTTGAAAATGAAAACTCGTACCACATACTAAGTCTCAATTTAAGGGATACCAATAAATTACAATTTTTAACACATACTCTTCATGTGATTCCCTTTGGATTGGGAAAATTGAAAAAGGGCTGACATCAGTTTCAGAGATTACCTTCGGATCGAGGGGTTCAATTTTACTGGTGCCTGTACTACCATTTTGCACACCTAATTGTTAGTGTGAGGTCAGTCATTGATCCCACAGCGTCCTGCGGAATTGACTAATCTAGGAGTTGACGGTCCTTTTCAGGTACTGAAAGGTCTTCTGTCGCCAGAATTGTTAGTGGACTGCATACATTGCGTACACGAATTCTTCAGCCGGATGTTAATCAGTATATCTGGTAGCAGGCCCATATGGTCTTGGTAGAGTGAGCCGTTAGCGGGATGTTTCTACGGGCAGGTTCCTTGATGGTAGATTTCATATATAGAGAAAAGGCATCCGCATCATCTGGCGAATTTATGGAGCGAACTTCAACGATTTTATCGTCCACCTGTCTCCTAAAAGAGTTTAAACAAGCTTTGCAGTGTGAGCCTGTGGTGCCAGTTTCCACGGCTCCACACCAAAGTAACACAGAAGAGTAACAGATGGTCGTGCATCGAGAGGTGATGTTGACCCTCTTCAGAGGGCCTGATATTCAGGAAGTCCGAGGGACCATCTATGTGGAAGAGCGTCGGAGTTCTTCGCCCGATGACGCAGGTGTTGGCAGATGACATCCAGCCTCTCAGCATATCGCCACGTTTATTGGACGCTATGGAATCCCAAGTGCCATGCTTGGCGTTGAAGTCTCCACGAACAATGCACGGGTGTCCCCATTGAAATATACAATCGTAGACATCCACGTGAAGAGTTTCTCCTGGTCGGCGGTACACCGAGAAAAGCTGGTCTGGTCCGCAGCTGATTTCCAGTTGGTCTTTAGTGACTTCTAGTTCTCGGAAACCATCGGATGGAAGCTGATGGCTCTAGAGGCTGTCCTTGAGAACTGCTGAGCACCCTCGGAGATGTCCATCTACACACGGGTGGCTGTCGCTCCGGAAAATCTGATATCCAGGAACACTCCAATTTTTGTTGGATCCAAGCTTCGTCTCCGTAATGAAGGCCACGTGGACATATTGCATGAGAATGAAAGCAAGGAGTAAGGAGTTCGGAGGTCCTCCAGAACGTTGGCGTCCCATCACAGGTCATGAGTACATGGATGAGTCGAGAATTTCTTCGTCTATCCGTGACGTTGTATCTCGGCCAGTTGCGCCACCAAGTCTCCGAGGAGCTGGAGTTGTTGCTGAATCGCAGAGGTCAAACAGTTGACAGCTTCTGCAAAAAGCGGGAGTTCCTAGGCTGATTTTTCTTGGAATCCGTTTGTTGCTGAGACGGTCGAAGTTAGAGAAAGTCAAGATGGATCACTGCCCGGTTGGTGACCTTGCAGTCGGGCGAGGAATGCCATATCCCCAGGTATTTTGTCTTCTCATGTTCTGAAGCAGTAGTTTGAAGCGCATGTTTGAAGCATAGAAGCCTGCAATTTTGAAACCTAGGCACTGCAGACCTCAGGTGCCATATTGCGCTTTATCATTTTGCAGTACGTTCAGAAGTGGAATGCGCCTGTAGGATACAAATTCATCCCTGTATTTTTTGGCAAGCAGACGATACACGATTTTATGGCAACCTGTACCGTACTGGTAAGATGCTCAATCATTCTGTATGCTTCCTCAACGAATCGAAGTGGCAAATCTGGGCAGGTCACCAGAAGTCTGGCCAATTGGCCTCGGGAAGGGTCAATCGATCGGTATTCCAGGAGATATATCCATCGGCGGAATCACCGGAATCGAAGTCCCCAGCGTCAGGGAACGATGTGTCGCGACCCGCTCCCCGAGGAAGGTCCTTCGAGAGAGGATGCATAGCAATGACCTTTCTTCTTCTCCTCGGGCATCATCCAACTGATGTAGCAGGCTGAGATAATTGAATTTGACGAGGCCAACACACTCTCAATAGGTCTACTGCGTCTATTTCAAGGCATTGTTTTAAGTCTGGTCAGCACTTATATCATATCTAGCCCAGAGGATATGTGTACAAGAATTAGAATGGAAGGACAGAAGGGAGATGAGGATCGAAAGAGCCTCCAAAAATACCTCCTATGCAAGGAATAGAGCTCCAACTCAATTTTAAGATAGCACATCTTGGAAAACTTTAAATGTGCTACTGATAAATAAACTACGAGCCTGCTTTTCTGAGAAAAATTGGTATTACTTCTCCGAAAGTCAAATTTTGATTAAATTTGACTTTGAATGAAAATTTAATTTAGAAAAAATCTTTATACTTTTAGGAAATCAAGATAAATAAATATGTAAGATTCCATTTTGCATTGCCATCGCTCCATTACTATGAAACTATAATGTAGGGCCATCTGAGAGGAGACTGGAATCTCCCAGAAAAGAGAAAATTATTCATTTTTCCACAGAAAATTTACAGTAAAATGCAAAGGAAGATGGTAACTCAGCATTTTAAGACACATCATCTTATTGTTTTAAATATTAAATATAGATTGCAGTGAAAATTTCCCAGACAATCACGACAATGCCCAATTTTTCTTTATTATAAATTAAGACTTATGTTAAATGGCTGTAAGCAAGCCGTGGGCCTACTCTGATCTAATCTAATCTAATATTAAACACCTGGATTGCATTTAGCCCACGCATTTCAAAGAAGGTCGAGGGAACTCAATAAGCCACGCCTTCCTTCTGAACCAAAGCCAGGCTCCCCCTACTCCACCCTCATACATCGCTGCGGGAACCGCCTACCCTTTACCGTTTCCTACGAGCCAAAATTCACCCTCAGTCGCAGCCCTCAATGGGATTCTAAAAAATTCATTGCTCTGGAGCGCGGACCTCTAAAGAAGAAGAAAATACGAGGCCAGGGATCGCTCCAGCTTTCTGAAAAAAACCAAAGATATAATCCCAAGACGGTAACGCGGTATAAAGTATTTCAGGAGATTTGCACAAGACAAATTGAGAGTAAGTCAAATTTTGCACCACAGATGGGAATTCAGGGCAAACCAAATCACTTTTTAGTGTCAGTCACCTACTTTTTGCTATGAAATCAATGTGTACCAAGAAATAATTTAAAAGCTTTAATTTGAAACAATTAACTGCAAGGAGTTACCATGAAATGTGAGATAAAATTCATGGCAGATAATAATTACAAAGGAATTGAATGGCGAAAATGATCAATAGTTGATTTACATGTACAGGGCGACAGAAAATGTGTGCAATAGATTTTTCTTTTTTTTCATAATCATGAAGTTTATGAAGTTTTTTTTTCATCTAATTTTCATGATTATGAAGTTTATGATGAATACACAAATCCTTGTTGAATTCATCCGCTATATGATTCTATCTTTTCCATCCTATTGTCTGCTTTATTGGTGACTCAGAAGGGCTTGGATTCTTCCTTCGATATCGTGTATAAAACTGCACGATTACAATACATTAAATTTGGCAGTCTTTTAAGGTCAGGTTTTATGGCCTGTACGACGTGTGCTCCTCTACAGCTGATTTTTATGGTGCGAGCAGATTTTAAGCGCAATATTTCGAATTCTTGATTAAATGTGATCAGATGAATTCGAAATGTTTGCATCACTTTTATGACGGAAAAAATAGTAAATTTAAAATATTTTTTGTTCTTCAGCTTCCTGAATATTAAGTTAAAGATTCTAAATTATTTAGGACAGAATCTCATTGATCTTGTCACCTTGTTAAGACAGTTTGCTGTTAAAGCATAGTATGATAACACTCTGGTAAGCAAACACTTATCATTTGACGTTCTCACCTTAAATATTAAAATGAAAAAGTATTAAAGAAAAATGATAAAGCAATGCACATGCATGAAACGTGGATGATCAAATTCACATCAAAGAATGGTATGTCTATTGTGAAGAATTCTCAAAGTATAAGGCAAATGGTACTGCCTTAAAGACATTGAGAAAAAATAGCTTCTAGTACGGCATACGTATTTATCGCGGTAAATATAATTAGATTCCAAGGTGAACCTATCCCTAAAAGTTCTAGTTTCAAATATTTAGCAGTACATTTACCAAAATATTTACGGTGGTGGCCAAATTTGAAATATCAAAAGGCTTCCCGAACATTGTATTGGGTGATGAGAAACCTCAAAAAGAGCAGTACAATCAAAAAGGATAAGGCATGTAAAACACCGGTAAAACCAATTGTAGGGTACATATCGATAGTTTGGGAGCCACACAATAAAGACATGTTAAAATACTGGAGAAAATACGACAAAAAGCGGCAGAATATGTATTGGGGAAACATGCGAACAGAGAGCTTATAGAACTGTTGAAATAGCTGTAGCTGCTGCAGAAATCAGAAATGTTGGGAAACTTTAGACATCTAAAGTAAAGAGGGCAGACTATGAGGAATGTTCCACATACTCAAGAGTGAAAGGGCATAGGATGATCAAAGGGAGGGAGCACAGAAAAACCAATTTTCATAGGAGAAAATAATCACGAATACAAGGTGAAATTCCGGCCACAAAGGACCAATATAAAAAAATTGTCTCAGTAGAACAATGCCCGAAAGGAATGGTCTGTCTGCCAAACTATTCACGCCCTTACCGAAAAACATAAATATTTTAGAGTAAAGATGCAAATTTAACTTTTAAAATTGTACTTCTGGTTTAATGCAATAGCAATATTGATTTATTTTAATCTTACTAATTACTTTGAACCTAATAATTAATTTTAATCGAGTAGTATGTAGTAGGAAGGGAATTTAAATGAATTTATTTTTCTGGTTGCATTTTTTTACGGAACAGAGGGAATTTTTACGTATATGTTATCATCGGGCCAACAGCCAACTCATAGAATAATAATAATAAATAAATAAAATACCTATTTTTCTAATTCTAATAAATATTACCTACTTAAAATTGTGGCAGTCTAATACCTCTCTAATGATATCTGCTTCTCCTGATCTCTTGATACTGACACGTGAACGTTTACGTACTGCGTCCCAACCTGAATTAATTGTAACATCGCGTACTATTGGACTTCTTTATACTTTCACAGTTATACTTATATTAAAACTCTGAAATGTAATGTACACAAAGTACTTGAATAAAAATACCTATACCTATTGCAAATCACAATGGTGTAATTCAAATAAAGTCCTCGAGTAGTCTCTTACCGTGCTGCGTCCTGTAAATTTAAACCTGAAGTAATTCAGGGGCTATGATTTTTGAGCTTCAAGACTATTATTTTCCAAATTGCAGTATAAGCAAAAATTCATAAAATTTGCTTTCAATATAAAAATACAAAGAATACAAGTACGCGATGAAAGGTGTTCTTGCGGACATTCTGTCATTGGATGGCAACAATTTTAACCAGGAAACAATCCTAATTATTTGCCTTCCTATTCTCCTACATCACAACAGTCACGATAAATGAGTCTCTTTTTAAAAAACCGAGGTTATATAACTCAAATTGTTTTACAGGTCAAGGCAGGATGTTTAAATTTTAAATGAGACAACTTTCTGGCTTTAATAATTAGGTTAGACGTTAATTTTAGATACTCATAGGGTTTTACGGATCTATAATTGGGGTTTCAATTTGCTTTCTTCTAGCAGCAGATACCAATCTACTATTCTACAACATATATGGCCTAAAATAATGCCGTTACTGAATTTGTGAGGTGTATGTTAGAATGCCATGCTAGGCTAAACTTAACACTGTATTCACTGGGAAAACGGTGAATTAAAGGGTGCAGCATTATACATTTTTTTCCATTGAAATGAATGGGAAAAAAGGAAGTTATAATGCCGCAAGGAGATATCTGAATTTTTATCCTCTGTTTCGTCAAACTAGGATGAAGAATTTCGGGACACACCTGAATAAGATTTGATTTCTTTAAGCTAGATTAATATTTAGATTCAGTCGATTACGAAAAATTTTACTGTTCAAAATGTGAATGATCACATATTTTCCTTCCATTTTCAGACTTCGTCGGCAACGACAGATAATTTCACTTTGCATTCTTAATAACGTTCCTCAAGACTACCATCGATACAAAGTATTTGAATGCGTTACCATTAAGAACTCAAATAAGGCAAGCTGTTACCTAAAAATTTCAGCAGAGTAGTTCCCATAACAACCTCATTGGTGGATGAGAGAGCTTCTAGCCGCTTCTTTGATTTTAAAATTTAGAACCGGATTCAGAAAAAAATTTTTTGTCATGAATCGGAATATTTTCTTGTTTTGTTACATTCGGGGAATATTCTAAATAATAATAGATAAAATACAAAATATTTTGCCGTTCCACAAAAAATTTTATTTATAAGCGCGACTGGTTTCGACACTGAGTGTCATATTCAAGACCCCGGAAATCGACACTAAAGCGTTGAAACCGGTCGCGGTTAAATTTTTTTTGTGGAACGGCAAAGTATATTTTTTGTGTTTTATCAATTATCATAATACCAAGTGACGCCTGCTACGATCGCCAATATTCTAAATGATTAAAGTACTTTCATAAAAATTAAATTCTAGCTATAGTTTGAAAGTAAACACCCTCAACTCATTTGCTTCACGTGTCCATTCAGCCATTACTTCCCCCGCCACGAATGAAAATTCAACCTTTCCATATCAAACGACATTTCAGAAAACAATCATCCTTTTTTTGGAATCTTCGTATATTCAGGCAGGATTTGTCTCTGTCGTGCATTCGGCGAAACTAATTTAACCCATTCCGTAGCAACTCTTTTATACTCCAGGGGGACACGATATAAAATAATTCAGTGCAAAACGTTTTTATTGCTATAGAAAAGTCTGACCGCAATAATTATATGAAGAGCACAATAAAACAAAATAACACGAAGCGGAGAAATTTCTAAGGATAAATATTTGCAGCAAACGTATGAGCGTAGAAATTGTGATCGGCTAATGAAAAAAAGCAGAATAGAATAATGTGAGGTTTAGCCAAAAGTATTTCCATTTATGGAAAACTGCAAGCGGAACAGAGGAAGGGAGGTAGTAGATTTCACGCGCAGCAGGCCACGTAACCAGGTGGGGTCTTCCCTCCACTATTAAAGCAAACTACGTGATGGGGACCGTGGTTTGGTCTTTTTCCCCGTTATCAATTGCACTTCCCTCTAGCAGGCGCCAAACTGCCCCGCAACAAATGCCTTTTGTGCCTCCAACCACACCTCTTCAATTCACTCATCGAAAGTTTCCGATCCGAAAGCGATAAAAGATTCGTTTTTCTCAGATTAACAATATTTTTTGACCTCCGGAAACACCAAGGTAAACCTGAATGATTGTCTGGGTAACAGATTTTCCTGAGAAATCACAAGCGGAACGGAAACTAGAATGGAAGGGTCCACCTACCCCTTTACAGAAACGAAAGTTCATGTGTTTGAAATAGGGGGTTACCCTTAGAAAATTTGTCAGCATTTGGATATGAATGCCTAGGAAAAATAATTATCATGGTGAAATAATTTTGAAAATATTCACAGTAATTAATTTTATGTGTAAGAATGAAATTTCGACCAATTTGAATATTTATTATTGAATGCTTTCGATAAAGATGATGCAAAATAATATAGTTCGCAAAATATACTTGTAAGTTAAAATTCACTAACACATAGAAACTTGTACCGCGACCATCCATCATTTCCTTTCTTATTCTAAACTTCTACATATTTATAATTAGTGCGTGCCTACATCACCGGAAATTTGGCTTTAATGAAGTTTAAAGAGTGGGTCAGTTGGTATACCCAGCCAGCACCTGGGGTATCTGGTAGTCAGAGCTGGGCGAGGTGTTTGTTTGAATGTGTTTTTCAGTGGTGGTTATCTACTCATAATTATTTAAGTTAGTAAATATTATACCCTTGTTACTAGCGAGAAATTAGTAAAAATTAATTATTTTTTGTTGATCAACATTGAAAATAACTAGGACGAAACACACACATCCAAGCCCTAGGTGTAGAATGAAAAACTACCTAGCCGGGATTGGAACCCGGAAAAAAACAAAAAAAATTATACAGCACGATAGAAATACTTTTACAGTGATATAAATATGTGAATTTAACGCGCAAGACTCGCAAATATGAGCGGGGGCTAGGCACAACTGGCTGTGACGTTACTGAAGCTGGCTCGTATCTCAAATTTTGACTCGTAACTCAAGACCCTAGTGGCAGATCGTATCTGAAAAAAACTCATATCGCTCGTACCTCAAGGGACCACTGTATAAGCAATTCAGCAGTACGAGAAACACGAAGGTTTAATTCTAAATGTTGGTGCCGTTCTATAGTGGCGAAAATTGAAAAAAAAATCCAACCATCATGCGTATACGACAATGAAAGGTATCCTTAATCCGGAAATTGTTTTCAACGAGAAAATTCAATATGAGTTTTATTGGCACAGAAGATGAGGATCTCATATCGTATTAATTTAGTCAGCTTAAATAATTAAATGTGAAATACGTTAGTCTATCTCTAAATGTTACCACGACTTCAAAAATTAAATACTTGCTCAAAATTAAAACAAACTTGTGAAATAACACCCCAATACATCAGAAATCGGTACTTGGTAATTTTCATCGTATATGTGGTACAACACTAAAGGAAATATTTGCGTCGTTTTACTTCATTTCATTTCCAGCGTACAATCGTTTATGTATCCAGAAATGATGAAGCTGCAGCATGTGAAGACCATAGGATAATAAGTTTCAGCTATTGCATAGCGGAGGTAGTCACCAGCCTAAGAGCGATTACAATCAAATCAATTTTGGTTCAGACTACATGAATCGACTCATTCTTGGTGAAATTCACTGATGAGGCCGTCAAAAGGATGGAATTCCATAATGAAACAAGTAGGGGTTGTCGCTTGCGTGTATTTCCACAGACAAACTACCGGCTTCGAGGATCATCGTCATCATCTGGGCAGTTGATTATGATTATCGTCGAAACCGGTCGTAATTTCTGTTATTCTGTGGAAATACATACAAGCAACCGCCTCAAATTCTCTTGATGAACCTACTGTGGTTTAAAAATGTGGATTTTCATCCCATTTTTTGAAAGGGGATATGCCTAGTAAATTATGCTCTGAGCAGTTAAGTTACTCGAAAGGTACAAAGTAAATAAAGTATCGCTGGATTCTCTCCACAGAAGAGGACTGCATGTACTATTAGAGCTAGTGAAGGTGACTTTTACTCAACTGCGTGCTCATTCCAAGATACGCTGTTCTGATAAAAATGGGAAAAATTTTAATAGGTAAAGAACAAAAACAAAGTTCATTCCAGTTGGCAAAATTAAGTTTAGAGGCCGTTGGAGTGTTTTCGAATATAAATACCGCTTGCCGGTGTGGAGCTTTAGTGGGGGTTTGTTAATATTTTTATAAATGGTTACACTAATTATATAAATGAACAAGTCCACGAAAAAAGTGATAAAAGGAAACTGCAGACCCTTAACAGTTAGTTTGAAATATTAGAATGTCCTTCATGTCAATAGAGTTTATGCATATCTTGTAATTTACTTAGTGCCATATTGTCTTGTCGTAATTATTTTTGTTCTTGTGTTAAACTATTTCTGCATACTGTATAGCCAAGTTTTAAAGCTTTTTTATGTAATTTTAAATGCCAATTACTATGACATGTAGTGTCTGAAGTTAAATGTATGCTGTTTTTTCTCTCGAAATATTATCTCACCATTCTGATACAATAATAAAAATTTTCTTTCTATATAAGATTTTTTTCTTTCGCCTGCCCGTTTTTCAAATACTTTAATCCTAGAAAACCTTGAACGTTATCTACTCTCATTATGACCGCATTCAGATTTTTACAATCACTTCCATTGTTCACATAAAATTTATATTTCCTCTAAATGATAAAATCAAAATCCAGATATCGGTCATCCTGGCACTTGCATCGGCATATTTTGTAAGGTAAAAATTCATAAGTATGTACCTATCAACTATCTCCTCAAGGTTCACCAAGGGTATTGGTCTCCAATTTAATTAATATCCGTCGACTAAAGCGATTCAGTGGAAGACTGCGACGAATTATTTTCGGTAAAGCAGTTTCTAAATACATTCTCCGTATGTCATGGTCCTTCGTATGTGATATTCGGGAAGTTTTTCTCCTGCAATAAATCGGACCACGAAAGGGACTATTTGTCCACGGGAAGCTGTAGCAAGTAGCACTGACCCTGCACGATTGTTAGAATGGTATCGGGTGAAATCTCAACACAACTATTCCATTTAGTAATCCTACATGAAATCCTACGGCGAAATCCGTTTTCGAAATCATTTGTACTTGATTGCGTCATGCACCTTAAAATAACTGATTATGGTGGGAAGTAAGTATCACGGTTTTAATATGAGAAGAAAATGAGAATGGGCTCCTTATAACTGAAACTGATGTCAAATACTGAGGCTGTTACCTGCTCTTGTCGATTCATTCTGTTGAGATAGCTAATTCAAAGCGCCATACGCTACCCATAACAGGAGCATAATATTAGCAAAGATTACCAAATTGCGTTCAGGAAAAGGTGAGTACAATTGAGTTAATTGGGTTGCGTCGTCACTTTGCACCGCCTGCTCCAAATATCAACGAATAATTTAATCATGGCTTGAGTGCAGTTCACAGGTACAAATTGACTAACCGTATAGGGTGGTATTTTCCCTTGCCCATCTACTCAGATAGTAAACGTATTTTGGACTTGGCATATCATAACCAAAACAAACATTTGGTGTTAAAGAGAATCAGCAGCTTTGAAGCCGAAATATTGAAAGGTTCAGGGCCCATGAACTACTCTTGTAGTTCTTCGCTTCACACAGCCAACTGGGAAAAATAGTAGGTACAATACATTTAAATCCACGGCCCTGAGATTTTGCATGGCCTCATCTCCGAAAACAAATATAATAAAAATACGTGGAAAACTAACGTGTTTAGAAGTACGTGAGCGGCATTAAAAAGGTATAACCAATTGATTTTCTCATCTTCAAATACAGTTGTGAAATATTGCGTGCCGGTTCACTCAAGATGCCCACTGAGTTTTCACACACACGGTCATTCACAATTAAAGAAAGCATTTATAAAAGCCATCGTGGGTTTTCTCGAAGACTGGTGAAGTCGTATCCTCAATAGGACCCCCAGAACGTTCAGCACCACTGGCCCATGTGGCAAATCCCAAAATTTTGAAACCACTTATAAACCGTTCTGAGGGTAGATTGAAGGAGTGGATCCACTACCAATAGAAAAACAAAACGCTTCACTTACACATGCGGTCCCATCATCTGCATGACAGCAAATCGCCCCCTTATTCCACTTTTGTAATTCTAGTTGTTTCAAAGATCAAACGTGGAAGCAAAAAAACCGTGCTGCTGTTTCAACTCACGACACATTTAAGTTCGTTGCTAGAGGAAGATGGCAAAAGGACATTGAAATGCCCAAAAGTGAAAGAAAACACTTCATGTTCACTTCATTCGTTGGGAAAATACACAATGCAAAATGTGTAAACTTTTAATGGTAACCATCAGGAGTGGATCTTACATAGCTACCACATGGCATTAAATGGCATTTAATTATAAGTGGAAGTGTTTTAGGTTACATGTATACTTATAAATTTCTATTCCTGATGTTTATTGGTTTCTAATGTTCTGGTTTCAATTGTACTAATTGCCCCAGCTCAGAATCATACCTTTCCTACATTATTTCTTTCCAACCATATTTTTTCACGTAATGTCTTACGTAACCATGAGCATTATTATTTAAGCAGGGTTTTTTTAAAAGTTTTAGGAGAAGGCAGAAGAGAATCCTACATTATCTGTACAGTTAAGTTATACAGCTGAAATAGTAACCTATTATAATAAAGAACATTTCCTCAAGACAAATTTGAAACTTATTACACATTTCATACTTATTGGAAGACTTATCTATTACGGAGGATCCTTTCTTCCCCAATATATGGCAATGTATTTTTGGGTTATACTGAATTTTTTAGGTAATATGATTCTACTGAAAAAACAAAAAATGGATGGTGTCTTGAGAATCCCCTCTGAATGGTTAATCAGTCATTCAATATAAATAGTTACTAATGCCCTTTTATCAATTTGAGTGCATGAAATCAAAGAGGTCAAGGCCTAATCAGGATTTTTTTATTTATAATGTCCCATAATAATTTTCCTCTGTTGGACCATATATTATTCAGACATTTGGTGGAAGAAGGGATTATCTGGTCTCAATATCATCCCAATAAAGACATTATCATTTCAAATTTTATTCTGGAACATTCAGCTTCAGTATCAAAAGAATGTGGAATGCCTTCAATAAATAATTGGATGAATGTTTGTAGTGACTGATGGTCAATGACAACATTCCAAATTGGCATACATGCATGTAAAAGTGTAATTATTAACATCCTTGAAACAACTCAATCAAAAATACTGACTGATTGGAGGGAGTTAATCATCATTTCAAGAACTTATGCTATTTATTTTTAGCTATCAAAACTCTAAATTCATAAATACCTTCAGATTAGGTGTGAAAATGTCTGAAGGGTACCAGGCAGGTCAGGGTAAGGTACAAAGGTAAGTAAGCCATTTGTTACCATTCTTGCAAGTAACATCACATTCCTTTTGATAGGAAGTAGAGGAAGATATACACTGGGGAGATAGATGGGAGTATACAATGAGACTAAGTTATAGTCAATAGCCAAAGCTAAAATAATAAGAAATAATGAAGAAAACCATTTACCTGTGGTTAAAATAAAGTCCATATACACAGGGGGCAATTAATCCACTGAATTAAAAATTCAAACATTAAGAAATGAAATTCATATGCAAATTGAAAATTAATATTTCTCATGAATTTGGCCCTGAAATATGAAATTATTAAAAATCCCATGGCATATTACAAAGAAGCTAAATAAATAATCTTCAGCATTACTTCAATATATTTCCACAGTCAAATTCCCTCAGAGTAATTTAAGAGAAAGCTTGCCATAAAATCCTCAAGTGGAGAAATACCTAAACATCCACACAATTTTTTTCCAGTAAAAGAATTTGAGGTTACTCCATCAAATTTAGCACAGAAAATTCTGCAGAGCATTTAATTTTTTTAAACAAGAGCGAATTAACATTCAACTGTTTGCAAATGGACAAATAATATCTTTTACAATAATAAAATTTTTTAAATCAAACCTTGATAATGTAACCACTTTTAGAAGCAAATGTCTACTAAACTCCTGTACATATATGAATTTCTGACTCAGCTGTAGTTGTATGGTTAGCAGTGATGCAAATTCATAACCACGCAGTTTCAGCCCATCTTGTATTTGTTCAAACAAGAATTGCCATTTTTTAATAAGTGGAAGAAAATACACCTTTGATAAACAAATGATATCCAAAATTACTTAGGTCAAGATATTTATTGATTTAACAGTTCAAACCTGTCAACCACATACGTCCACAGATATATGTATTATCCAACATGCAAATAGCAGTCAAGTTCAAATTTCAAACATAATCGCTTTTAAATTAAATATAATTAAAATTTTGTACTTAAAATTGTTCAAATGTTTTATCTTTATCAAACACCATCAAAAAAATTACAAATTAATATATAGTTTCCTAATGTGCAAACCATAGAAAAACCCAATATTGTGTATGGAATGGAATTTCCAGCACTATTAACCCTTTCAGTGCTATGGATTTTTTGTGATATCAGTGCCTGTAGTGCTACTCATGCATTATGTATTTGGGTTGGTAAGATTGTGTCATCAGTACTATGGATGCATATATGTATATGCATAATACGGTGTAGAAGCATTTAAAGTCCAAAAAACTCATACATAAAGGGGATGTTTAAATGTCTAACACTGTTTTGTGGACCATGAGGTTCTGTTGGAGAAAATACTTAGCACTGAAAAGGTTAAATAAATAACTTAGATGACTGATACATGAAATTTAAGTATAACTTAATTAAGAATTTATGAATATTCCAGGAAATACTAGTATTAACCTTTTACTTGGTGAAGTTATAAAAGGAAGCCTCCATATTGGTCCATTAGTAGCACTCATATCATTTTTTGACTCAGAAACCACACAGTATTATCAAGTTAAACCAACCTTTTACCAAGATAATGAGTTGTATGTGATGTAATAGCCTTGGCAATGGAGATGTGGCAAAATGGCTTTAGATGTGTAATAAGGAAATGGGATATTGACTCAATTTTTAGTTCATGACTCAATTACAAACCTATAATAACAATGTTCCCAAACCTCTCCTCAAACATAAACATTTATCAGTGAATCAGGCCCAGAATATAAAATACTAATCTTGCACTGACATAATGTCAATGGTGAATCAAATTCTTTTGCTGTTGTAATATTTTCTGAAAAACTATACAAAAATAATATTAGATACTATTTAAATAAAGGAAATGAACTCTTAGACTTCAAAATAACATTAAAATAAATTAAGTAATTGTAATGAGAAAACAAAATCTCAAATGACTCATTAGAATTTAAATTATTATGGGTGCAAGTCAGCATTTTGATAACTATGCTGAATAGGTAATTAATTTGAAAAAAAAGGGCCAATCTCAAGTTGTTCAAAAACATTTCCATGAAACTTTTATGATGGAGAATAAAAACAAAGCCTTCCCTTAAAAGTGCAGTACTCATGTTGCTAACACAAAAAGATCATAAGCATTTAGAGAAACAATATCCAGAAATGTGAATGTCTATATGTATTTTAAACTTATGGAAGCTATGGTAGATGATTCAATGACACTTTACTGCTGATGACAAGGTAATAAAGTATAGCAAAAATGAAAAAAATATTAAATACCTATTTGAGTAGTTAAATGTGATATCTCAAATTACTGTACTTTCTTCCTCCACCAGCAGAAGAAACCCATTAGCTTAAAAATGTTATATGTAGCAAGTACCTGGAGATACATAAGAAGATTTATCTTTCATTAAGTCTGGCATGAATTAGTCAAGATATAAAATTAAATATACCTAGTTTCAGTCATGCTAATGGGAGATAAAACAAATTCTCAATATGTCTGCAGCTTGTATCTTGTCTTCCAACAGTAAAATGATACACTGGTGTTACTGTTAAGAACAAAATGAATGATGGATTCTATTGGAGACCATTTTCTGTGTGATTCTATATTTCTTAATTTTTACAATGGAATTGCAGAAAATAAATATTTTTTTCATCCATAGAATAAATTAACTTTATTCCACAATTCACGTTTCTAGGCACAGAAAATATAAGTTGAAATTTTGTCTTCACATATTATGTTTGTCTTAAAACATAGCAGTCTGCCAGCTCAAAGCTACATTCTACTGAAAATATTATATTTGAATACCCCTAGTGTTACTTGTTAATTTTTTATCCTATGATTTGCAGAGAAGACAAACCACCACATGAGTGAATGTCAGTCTCTACTTTTCCTAGTTCATGTATACATATTTGCCACATACCAAGGACTAGGAGATAATGATTTGGCCAAAGGAAATAAGACAATCCTAGGACTGGAATTTCTCACTTCATCTTCCCTCAACCAAATCATCTCCCCAGCAAATCCTCATGGACCAGAACAAATAATATGCCAGAAAGTTCCTCGTGTAAGATATACAAAAGAGTATTATCACCCATTGTTTTACCTGCATTTTATATAACAAGGGTAATTTCCTCTCCTCCCATGAATTAAAGACAATCATTACACATAAATTTCCTGTTTAGCAGATGTAAATTACCTGATCCTGATGATTTTATACCTATCATGGAACAGCCGTATGTGATACTACACACACTATTATCAAATGTTTTCTCCAAAAATGTACCTTTTCAAATAAAGAAAAATTACTTTAAATATGTTCAAAAAAGGATCAGAAAGCTGAATCAAATGGTAAAAATAAAACATAAATTAAGGAGTTGTTACAGCTTTAATAAACTGAAGTATGCCATTTACTTCACTAGTGACAAAAACATGACCACTTAAAGAGGACCAGGTGTTTTAACTTTAGACAGTGAGATGCATTAGCACAAGCCTGCTCTTTTACCAAAAAACTGCCACGATGGACTAGGACTTCAACTAACCACATTTGTATGCAGGCTAATGATTGAAATATTCACTGTAAATAAGTGCAGGGCATACATACTCTACAACCTCACTCCAATGACATATTTGCACACAATGTAAAATTAAAATTACAGTTTTCCTTGTTATAATTAACTGTGAAGATCACACAATTAAATTTGATAAAAAATTGATATTCCTTGTAATGTACTGTACAATGATAAAAGTAATGAAATGAGATAGCAATTTCAGATTAAATATTCACTGAAACAAAATAAAGAACTGGTTTTGATGACTTACCTGCATACAAAAGCAAATATTCCATACACTTAATTGTGATAGCCAAACCTTAGAAAGTTACTTTGGCATGTAAATTCACCTCATATAATTCATTGCATGAAACCAGTCACTGCCACAAGTCTGAACGAAGCAAAAGTTTCACCATATCCAAGATCCACATTTTAGTTTTCAGGATTGTCACCCAAGTGCCAGTATTTTTAAGGTGTGAATATACCACTTTGTATAACAAAATGCAACATCTCAGCAAATGATGTTTTACTGTAAGGTTCAACTTCCCTGTAGCAGCTACAGAGTTAGTACTGGTCATCCTCATACTCATTAAATTGTCGTCCATTAACACCTCGTCCACTATCACCAACACCAACTCTGTCATCTCTCCTAACTCCCTCGTCTACACCATAATTTTCTCCATCATCTCGCTCATATTTTATAGTTGCATCACCATAATTACCCTCATCACCATAATTTGGACCCGAGTAATCAGGATAATCTGTAGCAGGAAATATCAGAGACATTAGAAGAAAGAAAAATATATTCAACTATGCACTATTCTCTTAAGAACAACGGTTTTGTTATTGTAAAGTGAAAGGTGAGCATGGGAAGAAATGCTTGACCACTTGAGAAGATTATGTCCACAGTTACATAAATTAAAAATGGTCTTGTTAGCAGAATAATTTAATGAATAAATATATTTTGGATGATTACACAAATATATAAATATTGAATAAATGAATGAATATATAATGAATAAAAATGAAGTCTTACTATGTATAGAAGTGATATTAGCAGTGAATGTTAAATTAAGAGAAATTTTCAACAATTTCATGAAATAAATATGCATTTATTCAATAGACTAAATGCAATTTTGGAATACTGAGTAAAATATATAAAATCCATATTATAGGGTTTAACAGAAGAAACACCTTGACTTTTGATTGATCAAAACATCAGTTTCAAAGTGATTGACCCCAAGATGAAATCACCCTTGCCTATAGGATATCTTTTTAGAATGACGTAATTACCAAATAAATATTATAAAATTAAAATTAACCTTTTCTAGTAGTAGTAGTAGTTTCGGTTTATAAGGGTGCATCGACGGCTTTGGTCATTTTGCACCTCAACTAATCATTCGTTAAAAATCCGCTATATGGAA
>WURS02090023.1:0-23917 GCA_011762765.2 Rhinocypha anisoptera | reverse complement strand
TAATGCGTAGCTACTCATTTTAAAAACTCGAGAGTAATTCATTAAAGAGTAAAGATTTTTCTTCATTTATGAAATAATCCTTTTGCGTTTCATGTTTGCATAAAGGAATGCGCGTCAGCAGATATTCTCTTTCTCCTCCATCTCCAAGATCGGGAAAATGGAACGCATAACACAGCTGCGATTTTATAGAGGGGATTTTTTTCTGCAGCTGTTTTCAAACTGCGACAGAGCGCGTGAAATAGAAATCGGTGCGGTATAAACAGTCGTAGGCCATTGGGAATACCACTGCAGTGGCGGAACAATAATTGACACTTCAAAACAAAAGAATTTAGGTGACGAAGATGGTGAAGGCAGTCGAGCAATCGTTGTGAGCGCTAGGAAATAGGATGCGTGGGAAAAATATTTTCCAGACGACCTCGTTTTTACGGTAGAGGATAATTCAGCTGAGTAACAAAAAGAAAAGAATACCTTTCACATTGGATGAAAAAATAATCAGCGTAATTAATCATTTTTCTAATTCCTTCCTCGTCGAAGAAAAAAATTTTGTTCAAAAGATCAGATTTTGAAATGAACTAACTAAATTACTGTGTAGTACACGGCTAATAACATCAAGATATTCGTATTGGCAGTCTACTTTTGAGGATCACTGCCAATGATGAAAAAACCAATTTTGATTACAGTGAGATTTATTCAACTGTTTATTTCGTTTGCAATACTTCATGGAATACTTTGCCTAGAAAATCGAACATTTTTTGTCAAGTCGGTACTAGAAATGAGTATTATATGTTACAAGTAAAAATATCAAATCAGGTAAAATCTAAAGGTTTTTGGCTAAAAGTTCACGTTATATTCTTTGAAATGACTGCACTAGATATAATTATTTGTATAATATTGTCTCTTATCACTTGTTATCAAAGTTATAAATTTGAATCATGAAACCGTATCATGTATATTTTGGATTGATCGATTCGATTTTTGTTGATCCACCAAGGTTACATTATTATTTCCTACGATTTATTACAACACATATTTTACATTATTTAATTAAGTCAATCTCTACTGTACTTATGGTCAATTTTATATGTTTGTTCTTTTCTTGCTTCAGCGAAAGCTTCACTTTGTTAGTTGAAACATGTCCAGTTTGTCATATCTAGTTCTGATGATACAAACTGCATTTCATGAAATTGGTTCCTCGCAATTGGTTTCAGGAAAGAGTCACACGTAACTGAAATAGGAAGGATGAGAAATAACCTTCACATAGGGGAAAAGTCTGCGCGTGTTTTGCCTTATGTTTGGATATAAGTATTCTTAAAAACCACAGCACGTAAACACGTGACAAAATCATTTTTCTCTTACCAACATATGGGTGGCAATGTAACCACTGTTACAAACCCAGTATAGGTGTATCTTCTTTGAACTCTTACTTTTCAATGATAGGATACGAATTTCTACTTGGCTACAGATTATTGCGTGGGTATAGGAGCCACACCGACCCACGTCAAAAAGATTTCCTTGGGGAAAACCCTATACCGTGACAAAGAACTAATCCGGATAACGGCATACCCTTGGTTCTAATTAGGTGAGGCTAAGCGGCACGACAGTGGTTTTGACGGTGACTCTTCGAACGATGTTGGAGGAATCTTGCGGACAAGAGAATCGAGGGTGTTGGAAAACCACAGTCTTGGGACACACAGAATGCAAGGATATGTAGAACACAAAAAGTTCTTCTCCCAAAAAGTCCCGGACTGAACCATCATATCTGGGGACGAAGGACTGTTCCGAATAATCAGCGTTCACCCGGTTTAATGAAAGGTGATGAGATTTGTGGGAGGGAAGCACGAAAGTGCTTTAGAAGGTGACTCTTCGAACGTTGCCGGAGGACTCTGACAGACCAGAGCACCGATGAGATGTAGGATACCTCAGCATTCATGCGGACCCACCGAGGAGATGGTAATGGACTCTCGGTGGCTACTTGGTCCCTCCTAGGTAGTAGATCTCCCCCCCCTGACCCGTCCCCCCTCACGTCATGAGGGGAGAGGTCCCTTGGCCGGGGGCTCCTCGCAGTCCCGTGCGATAAGCTAGCGATTCTACTCTCGGGCTGCGGAGTCCTCCTCACGGCAGCGTATAGGGGAACGAATCTCTCCAGGCATTTTTCATAACTAAATTTGATATGCCAAAACTATGAGATTATAAATAAATCCCACACTAACAATTATAAGATTCTGCGTAATGCGTATTGCGTATTTTATTCCACAATTTATGATAAATTCTTGTATTTTTATTCAGATAATATTGTCAAATTCTCCAGCTTTGGTCCCTCTTATCTTCGTTGTTTATTTAATTGCGTATTTAAATATTTACGGCGAAGCGGCTTTGGTAAAAGATTGTTTATTATGATAAATAGTTATTTTATGCCCCTAAACTCCGGTGTACTTTTATATCATATATATTAATTAAATATATGTATAAATAAAATTACCTATTTGGTTATTATATTATTGACTGATGATGAAAAGGAAGTTGTTTTCCGCTAATATAAGCAATCTGTCCTTTATTATTTTTTCAAGCTACAAAGCCCATTTCATTATTGATATAAGTAGATATAACAAGAGATTACAAAGAAATCTCACTTCCACGGAATTTCATGGCTATCACCCTTCACATCCCCATCTGACGCTTATCCGAGGACGATGTTCTCGCCTTGTTCCTTCTTATCTTCTTCTCCCTTAATCTTCCCATTTACTTTTCATCTCCCTCCAAGAATCCCTCGCTGGAGATAAAGCACTTGGACAGCGCCCCCTTAATTACTCTCTCCGTCAGATTATATTTCCCAAGATTCAAGTCCTCTAGCATTTATAGCATTTTATCCTTCCTGTATAGAATAAAAATCTCCGAATATTTTCCAATTAACCCTTTTCCGCCCATACCTCAGCTTCTTAGAAAATTCCGTTACCGGCAAATGCCAGAAAGTAATGAAGGGAACCTTCTGTGCGGTGTGATAATTGGACGACATCGCGATATAATGTATTTCTTCCATATGTATTTTTTCTCTTGTAGCACTCGAAAAATTATGCTGGACTCGATGATTACACAGTTATCATGAAGTAATATATTTATTTATAGTGAACACAGTAATAATTCAAAAATATGTTTTTCAAACGGTCACAGGTGTGACATGTGATTAGGAATCAGTTAACACAATAAAGGAACATCTATGCACGTAACTCAGTAATAAAAAAAATATTTGTCAATGATCGGAGTTGAACTGATTCAAAAGGGATATACTTTCGCTTCCAGATGTCGAAATTGGTATCGATCACCGAAATACTTTAATACTGATGAGTGCCCACTTCTTTTGTGTCTACGTTTAATGAAAACGAGGTTAATGACGACAATTGATGACGATAACTGCCACCAAATTAAAAGCTGTAATGTAATGGTTTATATTTTTAAAAATTACTTTTAAAATGTGATGCAATAAAGATAACACGAAATCTTACTTTGGGTGTTGGGACTTATACCTCTAAAACTTTTGTTTTAACACATTTTAATAACAATTATTGTAAAGGAATGGTAAAAAACTGCAGTCCACCTCAGATAACGAATCGCAAGAAAACTCACCACATCGCCCAATCTACAAAATATCTTTAAAGTTTCTTTATCAGCGTGTTGTGAGCTACTGGAAAATCAAAGCTTCACTAGTAAAGTATCACCGAATCAACAAAGGCCATGATAAAAAGTACAATGTAAATAGTGGACCGATATCATAAACTTACCCTCATGTAAAATCCGGAGATCGAGTATTTCGATGTGCATCGGAATTTCTACTACTCTCTAAGACAACGAAATGTCTAAGCGTACATCCTGCAAAAAGCAAATAAAGTGGTATTCTTCAAGAAAGCCGATATGAGTGGTACTAGGTCATCCTATGAAACTGCAGGTGGCAAAGAGAAAGGAATACGCCCCCCTAACTGATGTATGAATTTCAAATGTTGTTCGACTTATTTTTGATGCTAGATGAGCTCTATTCTCACCAATGAAGCCAAAGTTCGTGTAATATGTAGTAGTTTTCTGGTAGATTCTAATCGATAAACTGATATATAAATATATATATATATATATATATATACATATGAAGGAAATGTTAAACTAAATTAAGGACTTCCTTCAGTTCTCTTCAGCATTTAACTTATGAGAGGCTATAGAAATGAACATGACGTTGGTGGAAGGAGGAAGTTACATACTCGAAGTAACATTGATGTCAGATCTTACATGGTGAAATCACGTTCAGTATATAAGCGAAACGGTATTCATGACATTAGGTTTATTATAACGAATGACGAGGATATGTTAAGTCGAAAGAATTAAGAAGAGATTCTATGTAATAATAATTAGACAAAATCTAGAAAACGACTCGATCGTTTGTGACCCATTTAATAATTGTGTGGTACGCAAGTTAAACAAAATAAAGAGAATACAATGCATGAGAAAATGAAACTGTTGCAAAATTGAAGATCAGTGTAGTATTAACGCACATCGATGGAATAACATTTATATCACACCATATTATAAGCATCATACATAATCATAACATAATCTTCTACTCCGCAATAACGTCATTCATCAATTCATTTCATTATTTTCTATTTTTCTCTTCTCTTTCTGAGTTTTTCTTTAGGAAACATTCGCCGGAGCTATATAAAGTTCAAGAGGTAAACTAAAGTGAATTTATGTAACATACCGCTGTATTTATTTCCCTAAATATCCTCTAAGTCTGATAAGAACTTCGTAATTTTTCTGACAAACATGTCTCATATGCACCTGAACCGGAAACGACAAACAACTCACAAGGTTAACATTTCCAAATAGAAATTTATTTATATGGGTAATCGACAATAGATGTTTATTATGTTATATAGTCTCTTATTTGTTAAGATATACTTCTAATAATACTTTATAATGTAAAGTATTAATTTCCTCTTTCTTTGTTAAGCAACAATAAGAAAGCATGTGTTAAAAATTATTAGGTCCACGTTTGTAATGGTGTAGTTGTGAATTAAGAAATATGATAAATGAGAAAATTCCATTAAAATTTATACAAAAAGTATGTTTTATAAAATAAGGCTTTCCCCATATGTTATTTTGAATGGTAATTTGCTTCAATCGTTCACACGTGGAAATATAATTCTAAACAACTTAAAATATGTTTCTGTGAGTCATGTAATGAATGTCTAATAGATTAAGTTAGTACCATTTGTTTAAATAAATTTATTAATTTAATTTTATTTAACACATTCTGCTTGCATGCTACTCTTGTTCTTTTGGTCTTTTCTCGAGGCATTATTTGTTAGATATTCACTTTCTCTTCCAAGTATCAGGGCTTCCTTGCTTTTCGAGTGTTTCTCTATAATTTGTGTGCTCCTTCTGAAACTATTCTGTTGAAAAATTAGATGCATATTACACAAAGACTCACTGAAATAACTTCTG
This sequence comes from Rhinocypha anisoptera, assembly GCA_011762765.2. Classification (NCBI taxonomy): domain Eukaryota; kingdom Metazoa; phylum Arthropoda; class Insecta; order Odonata; family Chlorocyphidae; genus Rhinocypha; species Rhinocypha anisoptera. Next base: position 18,430 of record WURS02090023.1, on the reverse strand, counting down.
AGGACAGCTGCATTTTTTGTTATAATTCACTTGATTTGTCAACTATTTTTCAAGTAACATCAATGATTGACTCTTAGTTGTCTATAATCTTGATTTTATTTTTAGTTGTACATTAAAAAGAAAAAAGGCATTTCATTTTGTCAAAAACTTACCCGTTTTACTTGCATTTCCCTTTTTATTGCATATGTATTATGACTAACATGAATTAATTAATATATTAATTCAATATGGTATCTGAATTTTAAAAAAAGTTCATCATTTTTAAAATTCACCAGCCTTTTATTTTTTCTGTAAAGGAATTATTTCCTCTGAGGATATGAGTAGATTTCTTCTTTTCGTAGATATCTCTTTTGTATTTACTTTTTTCAGATATCGTATCATTAAACCTGGTGCATTTTCTTTTATCTATAATTGAATGACCGGATGTTGACCATATGTATCGGTCAGTAGGAGTTTCTTTCCGGTAAAATTGGTTGAAGGGAGACGTTTCTGTAAACAAAAAGATTTCATAACAATTTTGTGACAAAATAATTACCTAATTTCATATAATTTAGCCGTTTGTAATTAGTTGGAGCACGCTGCCACTTTACAGTCTGCGTCGAATGGATATAATATGAAATATACTCAAGAACATATGCTTAATCCATTTAGTTTTTATAACAAAAACGATTTCAGTTATTATTTCAGAAAAAAAATCTAGTTTGGCTAGCAGCAATAACAAGATATTGTTTTCAAATAATTTTTCACAGAACTAAAATAATTTTTAAAAATTCTTTTCGGTACCACTCATTTGACGTGTCTAGAATATTTCTCACACTCTAGGGGAAAAATACCATTACAAATTCTGCAGTCCGCTCTGAGCGAAATTAAAATATTCTCCGGTGACTATAAACTCTTCATGTCGTCACTGAAGAAGCATTTTGTTCTAACCGGTCTAACTGAGAACATATTGTACATTTATTCTGCCAAAAAAACTTATTCTCCAACTTTTCCTAAAGAAACTATTACACTCTAAAATGTCTTTATTGTTTTAACTTCACATTTAAAACGTCATTATATTAAAAATGATTATATTATATTATCAAAAACGTGATTATTTTGATAAATGTGTAACGTGATTACGCATAAATTATACATGGTTCAGTTTTAAAAAAAGGGTGTTACTAGGTATTAACTCGAATATAGCGAAGAGTGAGTAACATGTTTGTAAACATGGTTATAGGTTTCCCAATTCCTCTCATTGGTGATTTTTACGCATCCATATAGTAGGGTAACATTTCTCTCTCCCACCATTATCATAATGCATTAGAAATTACGGAACAACGACTGTTTTCTTAGTATGTGAATTCTTACAGCTTTCCTTCCTTTCCAAGTGAAATGCGGTGTGTTCAATGTGCTTTTTTACGAATGCTCCTTTAAACGGAAAAGACTAATTTACGATTAATAGTAATGTTTTCAGGCGTAATTTTATGGAATTGCTGCATCGTAACAAACAGAAACAATAAACTTTGTGATTACACAAAACACGATGTTTTAATAAATTTTTGTGGATTCACAAAGTGTATTGTTTCTATTTTTTACAATATTTGGATTACTTTCATTTTTATATGAATTTTGGTTAGTAGTTACGTCTTTTAATTTGAAAATTCCTTTGAAATTCGAGGATTAAGATATTTCTCTATAGATCTCTAGTTGTTTTAATAGAAATCAGTTAAAAAGGGTGTGTATTTATTGTTCACAATTCCACACTAGTAGATAGATTTTGTAGTATTTATTTTGTTATTAAAATTCACCAATTTCATGAATAAAAATCCTTATTTTCCATTCCCGTCCCTTCAGGAGATTCATTGAATAGTTTTTTCCTTCCTTTGCAATTTGTATTATTTAATATCACATGATATATATAGACAATAAATACATGCTTACTAAACGATTTGCGCATCATGAGTATTGTAGAAACTACTTCACTAAATTACGGTATTTTAGTATTTATTAGGTCGTTGTGTATGTTGTCATTCTCATACGGAATATCATGCGCTCCAAAAACAGAAGTTTACATTTGCTTACTTTACTTTTGTTTTTTTAATGTTGCTTTAGTGTTATATCTTATTTAATGTTAATATTATATTAGGTTTTGGGTTAGAAACGATGGTGAAGGTCAACGATTAAAAAATGAATTATAAATAATAAGTGTGCAAAGATTTCTTACTGTCGTTTTATAAAAACACAGGAATTTATAATTTAATATCAATTAGTACTTATTTAAGATTTTTAAATGATTTATTACAAATACCCAATAACCTGTCCCAAGAGTATAAACGTTAAATTGTAGTGAATTATATATGTACCTTTTGCTCGATAATAAGATTAATTGAATCAAATTTTGTTGATTGAGTAACCAGAAACTTATTTAATAGAATCAGATATTCACTGGAATTAAAATTAAATGACTAATTTTTAGTAATTGACTTTTATTTTTCACTTATCTTAAATTCTATACCCATGACGTGACAACATGAAATATATTTAGAATGAATCATTTTATGTTTTATAGTATATAGGGAAAAGGAAAACATTATATGTTGTCTAAATAAATTAAAATAACTTAATCCTCTTACAATAAGTCAACATTTAAATATTTTTCTATTTTCCCTGCCTTACTCAAGCAGGCAGTAAAATTATCAACTATTTTCCCTAAAATGTAATAGTATATGAAGGTCACAGCAGATTATATATTCAATCAAAACAAGCTTACACAGAATCTCTTTAATTGTGATCAATGTATAGGTAATTTTGATTATTTTTTAAAATAATTTCTTACCGAATTTTTCAATTATTAAATAATTAATAATCCGGTCATATTCTATGCTGGAATTCAATTTGGACTTAAATCTTTTTAAGTTAAAATTTTTTTAATTAAAATTAAATTCTTACTATTCTCATGGCGACTAACGCGGGAAAAATATTAGATTCAATGGTTTTAAATTTTATTTTGCAATACCTTTATCACCTTTCCCCATTATTTTGTTATCAAATATTTATGGCATTAATGTGTTTAAAATTTATTTTCATATAATATGTTCTGACAATTTTTGAGAAATTTCATTAAACATGTCTTTATCCTGATCTGTGAAACATATTTTTGAAACAGGAAAAACTCTTTGTGTACATCAGTCGAATACTTTCAATATTTCTTAAATTAGTCCAAGAATAGCAACATTTTACTGATTTTATAGCTAAATCTTTAACTAGCAGAACCTGCATATCTTTAATTGATTAATTTCCTATCTACTCAAGATAAAAATGGTATTAATCTCCAGTATCTTCATCTTCTAAAAGAAGTAAGTGTTTATCTCCTTGGTAAAGTCAAATGAATGAAACAAGTGGCATTGACCTAATATTCATTTGGACAATATCTATTGTTTTATTGTATAATTTATATACATATCCCAGCGGTGGATATTTAATTTAGTATTTCAGTATCCTTTTAATTTTAAATTTAGTGTCAGTTAGTGGATTTTGTAAAGGTCCGTCTGGTTAGCCGGTGGGTATTACGGTCGCCGCCTAAACTTGGCTGGGCGTTCGAATTTTACCCAGAGGATTGATGTTAATACTCATTATGTGGAAAAGAAAAATCGTCCTATAAGAAATTCTAATACGTTGTCATAAGGTCTTAATTTATATAAATCCATACCCCTTTCCCACCAAGATACCTGTTGGTTTAATAGATATAGTGTTTTACCTCGTAAATTTTTAGCAAGTGAAAAATGTTATCAAAACAAAGGTTTAATATAGGTTCAGTTATTCTATGATGCCTCATGACCCATGGTAATTTTTATTGCAAACTATTCCCATGCCTATGTGAAGGAAGTTTGTCATAGCCCACTTGTGTATTTGCAACTAATAACACAATTACCTTCTACGAAACGTTTTGATTCCATAATAAATTGTAATCTAGTTATAAATATTAAATGCTTGGTTTGGTATTGTATTGCGGACGAATTTTAGGAACAAAAAAAATGTTTCATGGAACGATGAGATAAGCATATAGGTTCAAAAAGTTATAGCATTACGTTTTCTGCCTGCAATCTGACAAGCAAATCAATTTGTAGGAAACCAGAAATCACATTTTCCTATTGGATTACAATATTTCCTCGTCCATTTTATTCATGCCAGGTAGTAACCCAGGGTTTCATTGATCCCTTATTTTTCACCATTAGTCCCCTCCAAATATAAATGCTATGCACTGGAGTAACATTCCCAGTTTTTTGGCTGCTTGAGCAGTTTCTAATCAATGTTTTCAAAATTATTTCCATGCCCATGAGGCATTTATTTTTATCAATGTCCACAAGCTACGTATGGCATCTTTTGTTCCAGTATTATTTCTAAATCCTATATGGTTCTCTTATGAGCTTTGTCCATTTTTTCTTACCGTCCTGGGTTTGATTATTTGTGTTAGTAATTTTGACTCACATGGTATAAAACACTGTTTGGAGCTCCTTTCTTCTCCCTGTCCCTATTTTTTTCAGAATCCAATTATTTCAATCTTCTTAAGGTTTTCTGATAATCTAGCACTTTCATACCAATCTTTGGTTAATCTAAACCATTATCCTTAAATATAGCTTCCAGAGACACATTGGTTTCCTGCAGAATTGACTTAAGACCAAGAATTTAACCTCCTTGCTAAAGTGTATGTCAACGTGCAACTTGTTTTGTTTATAAAGTGAATGCCAAAAAGATTGCTAGAAAGGTATAATTTAAAAATAAAACTAGGTGAAAATGGAATATTCCTTTATGAGAAGGTCTGAGGCGCTTCTAATATATTCGCAGTATTATTTTCTCTCTAGCACTTGATGAAATCCCACTGGATGAATTGTCTCACAGCTCCACTTACTCTAGTTCTACGTTACTACTACTTTTGTTAGTCTTTGAAAGTAGGGAGAAGATTCAATTACTGCTGAAAATGTGACTCCTCTTCTTCCAGAGATTAGTGTATGGGGAAAAGGAAGTGTCACTGCGGGAACAATGTATGAAGATATTGCATCAATGTATACATATCCCCTTTTCTTAGGGGGATGATTACACGAGAAGTGGGTTTAAATTTCCACGAAATGTCTTCCTTCTTCCCTCATAATCCGCGATCGCTCTTCTCAACACTTCCCCCGTCACACTTTGTTGCCCCTTTCATTTAATGTGCCTTCTGTAATTTAGACCGTCTTAGTTGGGTGAAGCATATGCCTGGAGCTCCACCAGGATCTCATCCTTAATTTAATCGACCAATGGAGGGGATTAGTTTTCCCTTACTCTTTCTAATAGACTCTTGGCGATACCAGGGAACCGGGCTCGGAAGTGAAGTGGATGAAATAGACTTAAAATATTTGTTTTTAAACAATGTTTTAAATCAGTATGTTGGAAAACCAAAAAGAAATACATGGAGTTCATCTCTTACGTCTATCACGCAAAAAAAATACATATTACTAGAATTGGTATTAGTAATCTTAAAAATATTTCTATATTCCGACAAAGAATAATGTAAATCCTTTGATTTGATTAGTAGGTTGATTAATCTTTAAATAAAATATTAAATGCCCCGTAAAATAGATTAAGAAGGGAGGCTATAATTCATAGTTTGATCCCTGTGATGAGTAACATTAGTCATTAAATGAAAACAATCTCTCACTCTTTATATTAAAAGAATTCATTTTGCCGTAATTTAAATGCGTACATAAACGTAACAACTCGATAATTAAACATAAGTTCCTGGTTCATAAAAATGTTAACATTGACGCATCTGATCTTATTCACGTTCCTCATTCAATAACATAGAGCACAAAATAGTTGAAATTTGAAGTAATTGTACGAGTAAAGTTGAAGTAATCGGACATATTTGACGCTTTGAATGTGTGTTTATACTATTAGAAAATAATTCTTCATTTTCACGAATGTGTATATATTAATAGTTTTTATAAAAATTGTTATATTATTCACGTATGGGATAGTTATGGTTGCTTGACTTTCAGATTTCCTACTGTAAGCGTCTTTAGTCTTGACTGAAAACGCCTACAGTGGCCGAAATTCGGGAATTTATACACGAGCGAAAGCCAAGAAAAAATCTTTAAACGTGGTGAAAACCTTTGCTAGAAAAAGCCATTTTACATTTTATACCATTCAAGTTTAACTTTGTTACATATTCATAATATAGTGTCCATTATTAAGCGTTACTTATTCATAGTGTTTACAATTTTTATATTTTTGATTGTCGAAAGATTTTATCTTATATCATAAGATAGCAAAAATGAATGGTAAATCTCGTAAAAAAGGCGTGTTTTTTTATTGTTTGTAAGGAACAAGGACAAATATTTTTTTTCGTATCATTCTCCATATCTTATAACGAAGTATGCATGAACATTTATTTTTCTGGTCAACGCTCACTTATAAAAGAGCCAGTGCCCCTATGATACTAACTGCTTCAATTCAGGAGATATATGGACCCTCGAGTGATGTAATGGATAAATTTACTCAGATTGATTAATATTACATTATAAGGCGGAAAATTATACTTTTATAAATAATAAATACGAATTAAGTTTTCAAGGAAGGAGGTTTATGCTTTAACAGAATACTAAAACTGGAAAATAATTGAAAATTTGGTCTATAGTCTACAAGTGAGTTTGGTCTACAGAAACCCACTCATGTGCTATTTTCTTTGCACAATGTGATGCAATAAATAAATAAACGAGAGTAACTTCTTACATTTTTAATTCTCTCCTGAAATCTGACGCAAATATTTAGATAAAATTGAAATACTAAGTCTAAATACTTCATTTACACGGAAGATTCATTAATTTTCTCACCATTTACGTTACAAGCATAGGTCTTTGGAAAGATTTTTACTTTATTCATGAAATCCGCTTCGTTCACTCCGTATTGACGCCGCTATTGATTTTATAGGACTTCCCTGAAATATTCATTTCTTTGTACCTTTGATGGGACAATGAATTCTTAATGGATCACCAGAGGGCTTACGATTTTTAAAGACCACTTAGCCGCTTATTCTGTGCGATTAAATGTGGTTTGGTTTATTTGTAAAGCCTGTAACCGACGCTTATCAGAAAAGTTGCATACTCCACTCATCATTCATTCAACCGAAACTAATGTATACATACGGTGTACGTTTAAGCAAAGCAAAGTGAAGCAATGATACGTACATAAAAATTTACTACATATAAAACCCCCAAATTTATATCTCATACTTTACCGGAGTCATTCCAGTGAATTTTTTAAATATCATCAAAATAGGATAGTTCAAAATATTTGTATACTCCGCCATGTTCATATAATGTCAAGGGCAGTTACGTAATACATTCTCGTGAAAGTAGTATTGTAAATATATAATAAAAATAGTTATTTAGTTCTAATATTATACAAAATTCAAAATTTTAATTAATAAAGCTGTCGAATATTTTCCCTCCATTTGAAAGAAACAAATAATTATTTCTCCGATTAAAAAGCATTTCGTAGGAGAACGCGTAATATAAAACAATACAATATATTATAACTCCAAAATTTATGACTCTGCAGAACGAAATAAAATACAACTCCCAAATGTTTGTATTCGCCTGGATGAAAAATTATATTCATATCTACGAACTCAATAATAATAAAATGTTTAAAGTATACACCGATATAATATTCGGAATAGGATACTGATTGTCTGGAGTAGGGGTGAGAAATTTCCTAGGAGATATCCGTTGATACATATCTGTCATATGCTCTCCATTGAGCTGTCGTCTTCATTTCCTTTACAATTTCGCCTGCCCTTAATAAAATTCCACTAGATGTTAATAATCATTGATAGCAGGTGATAGCACTCAGTATTCAATCCAATAAAATTGGAACTGATTCCACTTGGTCAACTTAGTTATAAAAATTCTGTAAAGTTTGATTTTTTTAATTGTCACGTCTCATATCAATATTATATTGCTACCAGCCATGAATGAGAGCTGTTTAATAAATATTTATCGTTAATTATTATTTGCTCAGTTCATTGAGCAAAATATTAAATTGAATTTATAATTTATTTTGACGTTTCGTAAATACGTGTTAAAGACTTATTTGATTTGATTCCAGTATTGCGTAAGCGACAGTTTTAACAATTTTAAACATGGTCAGTTGACCAACGATTGCTTCTTGAGAGTGAAAAACTCTTTTCACGAAGGTATCCTTTCATAATGAGGAATAGGATAGAGTGACATGGAGCAAAGTCTTGACTATAGGGAGGATTATGAATACACTCCGCACTGGGTGAAAAGCGCGAACGTGCTGTTGTTCGGTCATGATCATTCTTAGAACCCACCCCTCACAAACACATTTCATGTGCTATTTTTCTATAACTAACGTGTGGGTGGTACCAAATGCATTAATTGCCTGTGTTTCACATATTACTCCTTACTTTATTCGATGATGTTCTCTTACAATGGCAACAGCGGTGTTATATGTACTTCGTAAGAGAAGTGTCTGGAATTCCTTGTCAGACTTACTTTGACATAGTTTCCTCTTTTTAAATTTTTTTAACATTCCCAAGCGTCTGGATGAATTACATACCCCTCACCTTACAATTTATATGAAAAATTTCAATTCATCATTTGAAGCAACTGGAGTCAAAAGAATGAAACTTGTGCGAAATGAAAATTACAATTTAAGTTAATATATTGGCATAAAATCAGTTCCTGGTTAATCTATAATGAGAATAATAAATGTATCTCAAATTAATGAATAGTCTTCGTTATTTACTATTAACTTGTAGGTATTATTTAGTACAAGACTTTATATGATCAATAGATGAAACCTGGTAAATAAAACCATTATAAAATTAAAAGACAAATTGCACAAAAAAGTCACTGAATTAAAATTAATTCTTCATATTGATTTTAAATGCCAGTATTTGGAGCTAAATTTGCAAGATTTTCATTTCTGAAACTATTAATTTATACTATTTAATGGCATTGATGTGTGCCCCATTAAAATGATCTTATTTGCTATGGCACTTTAAGGACAATAACATTTTTATTTTATAAATAATGCTGCTAACATATTCTTGGACTATTGAGGAAATTCTATCTGAAGGTTTAATTGTTACCTTTTTCTTTGACGTAACCCTTTTGAATTTTAAGATAGCCGAGAGGATATTCAAGATAGCAGGATTAATATCTAACTTCCGACTCGGCCTTTCTTTTTTTTATAAGAATTATAATTACGTAGAAAATCGAATAATAGTTCGAAAAAATAATTTTTGAAGGAATTTAAAATTGTTTTTGATTGTGAAAAATAGTTTTTTATATCAATATGGAACTCAAATATTCTAAACCTAACCTATTATGTTGACTTTTTTATTCTTAATGACAATCCATTAATTTTGATTCAATAAAAGTTTGTTATCCTTAGGTGAGTTGGCATATATGTTAATTTATATTAGAAACTTAGAAATCAGAAGATACTAATTGTGAATTTGTCAATTACATTAATTTAAATATTTCCATTATCCTTTTTAGCAGTTTGATATGAATCAGTTTCTTCTACATGTTTTCATCTCAAACATTTTATCATTATAAGTGTGAAACGTCTTCTCCGATTGGTTCGCATTTCGCTAAAAACTAAATGTATTATATTATTGTCTTTTAAATTTTTCCTTAGATTTTTTTCTTTTAGTATATTCAGGTGATTAAATCAATAATCATCTTTTCATTCTTCGTTATATACCTACGTCCTCATCATGGAAAAGGAGTTTTCCGACATGACATACTTATTAGCACTATGAACAATGTTTTGTGCAAAATTAATAGCCTTCACGTCTAATTTTCGCATATTTTCTACTTCTTCCTTCATGAATCTAACGTTCCAATTCTCTTACTTCTTTTTTACTTACCCAGTATTGTACAGTCCAACTCTCTTCTTCACCTCCTTTACTATTTCTTCTATCCACTCTACCTATTACTCGTAACTTTATTTTCTCCCATACCAGTTACGGAACTTTTTCAACTGTTTATTCATTTGTCCATCTCACCTTGCACATACTATCCCCCTCAATAGCATTCCAGAATTCGTAATTTGTGGCTCAATTTCATTTTTCATAGACCAGGTTTCAGTACTCACACTTACCACATGTTATGTTAAAATAATCTTTTATTAACTTTATCTTAACAGCCTTAATCAGTTGCCCCCCAAATTTTAATCCTTCCTGCAGCGGTTCTCATGCCTCTCTAACAATAGACTTTGTACCAACGGGCTAACTTAGGGTTCATATCAGACAACCCTGTCTTATTCACTTGACTAATCGCTCATCCAATTTGCAATAACTTGTTTACATAATAACAATTAGCAATAAATAGCAATTACCTGTTTTTACGCTGTTTTCGTCTACTTCAAATTTCCTTTCCTGATAAAGACCAAATACCTCACTGTGCATCACCTACACGTCCTCTTTTATTCTTTCAGAGATCTCTTTTGATTAAATCACAAGTTTCCTCCTATTTATATGACCGATTTCGTTTTTCCGGACTTCTAACTTTCCGCACAGCGGAGCTAGTTCTCCCTATCGCAACCAAATTCCCATGTATTGGCACTGGAGTCTTTACTATGCTTCCTTTGCTCTATTTGTTTCTTGTATCAGCTGATTTCACCTATCTTTTAATTTCCTTTTCCTTTTTTCCGTTTCTACATTTTCCCATCTTCATCTTTCACTCATTCCTACAATGAATTACGTAATAGTTATCACGTCTATGTAATTTGGTTTATTTGGTAGTCTTATACAATCCTTGCTTAATTTCATCTCAATTTTATTATACTGTACATCCGCCTTACCCTTCATTAGAATTCCAGGTAGTTATATACCATATTCTTTCCATCGTGCCTTTGAAAGAATGAGTATTCCATTTATTAATACATTTTCTGTTACATTGAAGTGAACCTTAATCTACATTAATACAGCCCCAGTAAAATAAAAGGATTGTTTTACCGTCCCTCTACATTGTCTTACCATATTGTAGTTTTACGTCCTTTTATCGCCCACTGGTATTTTCTAGGTATGTCTACGTCTGACGTAAAGTTTAATCAAGTATATCTGAAAGCTAAACCCAAGTTCCTTCAAAACATTACCTATTTCACCCCGTCCTTCATTTCATATGTGTAGAATATGTTACTCAACCACCAATATAATATCTCTACCAAACTGTTTAAGGTTTGTTTCTTAATTTATTTTCTTTTTGTATCTTGTAATGCGTTGACGATATGGGATTCATTATTAAATAAAACTACTACTGTTTGTTACACTTCTAATTTCATTTCAGGAAATACATTTTTATATAAATTTACTTTGTTTAGACCGCCATGTAAGGAATATAAAACATGTCTCTCAAAAAAACTAGATAACCTTTAATATACCAACAAGGGCACCTTATTTTTAAGAAAAACAAAATGGGTCTGCTGTAGGAGATTAAATCGTACAGTATCCTAATCATTTTATTATCTCGTAAAATTACTTTTCAAGTATAAAAATATAATTGATTTGAAAAAATATTTCATTTTCAACTCCTCCCTCGAGCTAAAAATGAAAAGTACGACTTGGAAAAGTTGTTTTTAACCTTTTTTTCCCTTTCACTGCCTTGGCATTAAGTAAATTACTCGGTGCTCCTATCCATTATAATAAGTTAAGAATCTTAGTTACCCTTTGGATTTTCAATTAGTATAAGAAATAAAAAGTAAATCAGTTTACCCAAAAGCTTTTTATCCATATTTAATTTAACGACATAATTTCTGAATACAATAATACTTAGTCGCCTGTTTTTGATCTGATTGGAGAAACTTCTCGCTCCCAGCATGATGGGTATTCCTGGGTAATTGAAAGAATTGAAGAAAAATTAGCCGATAATCGAATGCATATATGTCATAACTAAAAGCATAATGTTTATAACGCTGGTAAAAATATATAGACTGAGAGGGTAAATAAGCTTTATATGCAATAATGCTTTCATTGACTTATGTATGGAGGGCATAATTCTTATATTCCATAATGGTTTTACTTTTGAAACAAATAGAGGTTGTCACCGGTATACATTTCCACAGAAGAACAGAAAATCACTACCGTTTTCGATAGTAATCATTATCATCATCATCATTTTGTCGGTAAAAGTTTCTTCCTCTCTAACTGTTTCCCCAGTCAAGTAACTCTCCTAACACCATTAAAACCTACCCCATCATCACACCTCATCGTCCTCCTTTTGCGCCACTTAAATTTCTTTTTCAGTCCTGATTTCAATTGTTCTACGATTAGTTATATATATATATTTAAACAAATAGTAATCATTAAGTTATTTTCTTCTTATTCCATGGACACTTCTGGTTATGTTGCTACCGTCGTTTTAAACTATTCCCATCCTTATGTATCATATACACTTTATTTCATGCACGGATGTAACTTTTAATGATCCTTCGTAACTTTTTTCTATCTCATACACTCCATTTAAATATGGTTTTTGAATCAAAATGACTTATGAATATCGATAAATATTTTTGAAATGGTCCTTTTGCTCTAATTTGGATAATTTTGTATGAACATCCTTAATTTTTCAAATCTTTGTCGTTTTATTAAAGGTGATGCATCAATTACAATTTGTGACGTTTTCGTTTGCAAGTATTTTGGCCACCTTTCATACCTTTTAAAGTATTTTTCATAATAAACGTACATAATCTATACCATTTCATGACATGAGATGTGTATAAGTTTACAAATTGTTATATCACAGTTATTCACATTTTCATGCATTAATTTCGCAGAAAATTTTATGAAACTTTTCTAGTGAATTGTATTCTTCAAATAATTGTGAGTGCAGAAACGCATTTCATTAATTTTCTATACATATTTGGCTGCAAAATTCTGCATGTCTTCATGTCCTTCAAGTTCATGCGTTTTTTATTCCTCTTCAGTGGTATGATGTCACTTCACGGCTACTAGGACGAAGTAAACGTTTAATTACAGCTATTCCCCGTTAGGCGGTCCTGGAGATTTGACCTTCGCCCTTTCAACTCTTTGAAATTGCGGCAACTGCGTTCTCTAAGATAAACTTTACGACAGCTCATATATCCTTCCATCTCCTAGGTCTTACGCGGAAGCGGACCCTCCGCCTCCCCCACTTTTTACCTTGAAAGTCCTATCAGGGAAGTGAAGGACAGCTCCAGGCTTCCCATTTATCCGCTCGTAAAATTCTCCGCGCGGACCCTCACAACCTTACTGTCCTGTGACTCACTTTCCGGAAATCACAACATTTTAATCTTCTCCGGGGAGTCTTTCGTCTCATACCAAACACGCGGCCTCTTAGTTAAATGTACTTCCAAGAAAGTTGAGTCCCTCGGTTTTTCCAACATTTTTCCAGGGACCACCTCTTTCAAACAGATATAAAACTCACTCTTGGCAACGTTAGGAAGATAAAACTTAAGAGACAAGTATAATAGGAAAAATTCTAAATGAACCGTGGCCAATTTGTTTTATATTGTTTTAAACATTTGACTTTAAAACATTTTCTAAAAACCATAAGTTTATCTTCCAGATACTGCGCATTAACAACTGATCTGGAAGTAACTAAGATGTTAACACATAATAGGTATTCGATTTTAGAGGGATTAGATTAGATTAGGGATAAAAGGGATTAGATTAAATTAGATTACAGAAGACTAATCCAACTAAATTTCTAAGCCTTGTATACTCTAAATATTCTAAAAATTATTTCGCATTTTAATATAACCCCGCACACTAATTCCATTAGAAATACACATTCCTCCTTTAATTCTTTGATTACTCAACTTAAAGAATTCAAATTGTTGAAGTTTTGAAATGCCAAGTATTTTTGGCAGATTCGTTTGAAAAATATATAATTAAAATACAGGTTTCAAATAAATCCCGTGGTATTCTGTCACTTCTCTTCGCAAAATAAATCTGAGAGCAATGCCGATTATATCAGTTTTTACAAACATTCCGAAGAGATTATTAAATATTTTCTCCTTCACTCTTAGAATCCTTATCCATTATATGAAAGACGTCCCTATCAGAAAAAATTAAAGTACGCATCAAGTTCGTTATAGCCACGCGCAATTCCGAAATCCATCTCTTCCACGACATCCCCCAGGCTACTTGAGGTTTGCCCCTTTAACGCGCCGCGGCGGATAATCAAACGGTCCACATTAATGTAAGGCTGTGACCAAGAGATGGCAGCACTCGTACCACTGCCTTAGGATTCCACGTACGCAACTGTCCACGCTTCCACGCACCTGCGCGACCGACGGAGGGAGCCGAAAGTATGAGGACCGGTTAAGAAAAAGAGTAGGGCGAGGAAAATTTCAAGCACGGACTGACCAGTTTCAGGTGACATTTGTTTTTTGAGCATTGTTTAGATTCACGCCATTATTTTTACTCACTATGAAATCAACTAACGTGATACTACCATAATTATTTTATATAAAAATAATATTACCTAGTTTCAACTTCTAGTCGAAACATAATTAGAGGCTCTTCTGAGATTCAACTTCCTTCTGTCCTTCCATTACCATCCTTGTATACCCTTCCTCTTGGTCTGAAGAGCCTAATATTAGTTAGGCTCTTCAGATAGATAGACCAGGCTTGAAACAACTCTTTAAAAAGTGTTATAATAATCACTGTGTCGGCTGACAATTAATGAGAAAATAAGGGACAGTTATTGAATGTATATCTTCCTCATTTATGAGGGATTTTCACTTAGGAGAGGTTATAATTTTTTTAATATAAAGTTTTGAATTTAATATTATATAGTTTTCCTAAATGTAAAAGTATAAATGCTAAAAGTTTCATTGATGTGAAACTAGTATTATCTCCAAATGTTACTCATTTTCAACCATCTACTATCTCTGCTACATGAAAGAGCCATTCTCCAGTGATTCTCCAATATCCTCCTGTAAAAATACGTGACTTATACGGAAAATGTTAAGGTTATTTTTTAATGTGTCTCGCTGTGTGTTGCATGCTTCCACAAATTTGGTCATAAAGAAATGAACACGTTCTTTAAATTGTTAATTCCTCCTGTCTTACTAGGGATTTTACCACGATATTTCAGATCGCATAGTCAATACATATAGCCAAAGATGTATAAAGCAAGCTTTAAAATATAGATAACTAATTGGTAAAGCATTTGGTTATAGGTTGTTTCAACGTTCATACATTTGAGACTTTTACCGTTCTCTGTTGTCTGGGTTACTTTCGTAATTAGACGTCTGGGGTCACTTTTCCCCTATTCTGTGGTCATCACTCTCTTAGTTGACATGGCAACATACCATGTGCCCATTAAACAAAGCATCCAGATTTTAAGTGTCATTGCAGGACATTTTACTGAGTCTAAAAAACCAATTAGAAAGCATAGAGGGGAAATATGAAAGCTAAGCTGTTAGATGAGTCATGAAATGACGTAGGACTATGTTATTCCGCAAAAATTCTGAACTTCTGTAGAATAACGTAGCTTGAGTCATTTCATAATGAGTAGAATCCCCAAAATTACGTCTGAAATAACATAATTTTTTTAGATGAGAAAAAAGACCAACTTTCTAAGTCGTAGTAGATATAATGCAATGCTTAAATAAAAAACATATTTTAATAAAATAATGAATTATTTTACTGTCGATAAAGTTATAATTATAAATTTATATTAGACTAGAAAAATATATTCACCTAAATCGTGTTACATGAAAAAACTGAGTTATATTTATTTAACATATTTGTAACTGCTGTTATTCATTGAAATAGTATATTAAAAAATATATACTTTTCTGTCTAACGGATCCGTTTTCACAATGTAGAATAATTATACAACTCGCTGCAAAGATAGGATTCCAAGTAAATTGTAACACTAACATTAATTTTACTGTTTCCATCTTAATGGTTGTATTCATTTATGGGATATAAATCTAATTGATTGAAAGGGACACTTATAAATTGTCTCCTATAAAAATAATAGGGTTTAGTATTGAACAATTTTGGGGAATTTTTGGCAAGGGATATTGTATTTAAAAACTGTTAAATATTTATAACCACATAGTACTGTCTCAAAATTTTTCGTAACGTTTCATTATTTTCTCAATTGTTGCACACATTTTAATTGAATGATATTTCAGCAAATAAATCACTTTCGTTAATTGAAGCCATAGAAGTCATAGTTGTTATATATTCTAGTTTTTGGACATATTTTCACAAAAGTTTTCTGAATATTAATCCAGCAGGAATTTAATTGGATTGTGAGTATTTTCAATATTCAAAATTACTTTTTTTCCTGTTCCCAATTCCTATTGATAGTACTATGTTATTGTATTTGTCAAATCTTGTCTGATTGCTATTTGAATATACTCCTTTCCACCTGCCAATGATTTTTTTCTTAACCAAGAAATTTGTTACAAAACATTCAAAATTGTTATTTGATCTGCTTCAATTCTGTGTATTGTGTTCCGGAATGATGATGCTTGATGTTGGACAAGTTTCATCGTCGATATTGAACATTAATTTATAAAATATTTATTGCTGGACACTTGTTATTAAATAAGAAGTAAGAGTTTAAGGGAACAAATAATTTTAAAACTCTTTCAATAAGTCCCAACTATGCAATCAGTTAGTCAAATATTCAACTATTTGGTATTTAATTATTGACGGTCACAAAACTCTATTACTTTCTCGGTAAGAACCATATAAATATAAAAATAATGGCTATTTGTATGTATACTACTTTGTAAAGCAAGAACAACACAACTCACACAATGAGATTCTAAAGTATGCTTCCATTTACTTTTATTAGGCATTATTGGACGCCCTTCTCTCCTCCTAATTGTATAGTGGCATTTTCGGTACATAAGCCAACAAATTTATTTTTAAGATATTTTGCTCAACCACGTCACATTCATTTTCAAGGCATAAGCCATTTCAGATATTTGATCGGTCAGATTAAATTATTTTTAAAATGTTTTCCTTTTATTCCAACTGTGTCATCAAATAATATCTTAAATAGAGAAAAGTTTAATGTAATCGTGGTTTGATATGTATGAGAATGTTAAAATTAAACGTATACGCTCATTTTAGTTTTTTTGAAGAGAAAAGTATTCGTTCACAGAGGAGCATCGTTCTACATTTTCCCCATAATGTTCTCTATCATGAAAGTAGGCTAAAAAACAGTATTTTATTAAATTCCACGTACGTACCATTATACGGAAAGTATGATATTTGCGGCGCTGTGAAAATAAAATAATTTTTCAAATATTTTCTAGGTCCTCTTTATTGTCATATGTCTTTTCCCTGAAATAAGGACTTAACTAGGAGTTCTTCTGGAGCATAGGACTTTGTGAATAAGTTATTTTTCAGTATCTTAACATCCAATGAAGGTACCATCCTGTCAATTTGGAGGTCATCTCATCTGAAACAGTGGGTGGATGCAAGAAGCCAATGTGACATCACTGACTTCTGCTGGATAGCTGAAATATTTGCTGAATCTATTCCCTATGTTGACCTTGAGTCCTGTATCAAGAGGGGAAATACAATATATAATATATATTTTTCTTAATTGGTTAATGCTAATTACTCTCCAAATTTTCACATGTTTAATTCTTACTATGGAAGCAAATATGGCGGTCTATGTGCGAGGATTACACAGCTCACACTACCCTCTGACTTTTTCTTCCAAATTCCAGTCCTCCCTTTCATAATAACGGTTAAGTATTTTCTGAACAATGTAGCATATTTAGCTGTTCATTATTATTCTACAGAAATCGCCATGTTATACCTTTTCTAACTCCAGTTGCAAAAGATCGGAAACTCCACCAGCGACCAACTTTTGAAACTTGATTTCCGAGTCTAAGGAGGTTACATAAGTGACGTAAAGGGGTTATTTACTGTCCCAAATACCTACTACTTTAATCCAAATCTTCAGGGAACTTGTTGTCTGGTCAACACATTTTAGTCATTCAAACTGGTATTGCATGCGCCCAGACAGCATCGAACGTTGGCCAATGTTGGGCCAATGTCGTTTGAACGTCGCGAACATCGGCCGATTTTGCCGCTGTTCACCCAATATCGCGCCAACGTTGGCTGCCATGCTTAGCCAACGTTGGATGCCAGTTTTTATATTTTCGGTTGATCTCTGCAATATCACTGGATAAATATGTTGTCCAGAGACTTGTATTATTGTGCTTTGGTCTATTTTATATTTATATAAATGAGTAGTAAATACTGCTATATTTATATAGCCGATTGGAGCTCGGTATACCGAACATTAATGTTCGGTTAATTAATGTACAAGTATACGATACATCTACATCTACATAATACCCTGCAAGCCGCCACAAGGGCGTGTGGCAGGGGGTGAGCCACCACCAT
>WURS02089813.1:0-23922 GCA_011762765.2 Rhinocypha anisoptera | reverse complement strand
ATTACATTAGGTTGGCTGCATACATCTAACTATAATCCTTCTTCAAATTTGCATACTTCCAACCCCCTATCAATCAGTCCAAAATCCCTATTCTCTTCCTACCCCTACCCCGCTTACCCAACATCCTACCCTCTATTACAACCTTTAACAACCCATTGCCCCTCTGAGTAGCCCTTTCATCCACCTTTCCTGTTTTTTTTTGGATCTCTCACAGCGAACACCACTCCTCCCCTACCATTCTCAAAACTTCTTCAGTCGTTTTCCTCTCTTTCTATTTCACCTTCTCCATCCGTCGCCAAACCCACATCTCAAAAGCCTCTAATCTATGCTCCTCATCCTTCCTCATGGACCAGGTTTCGGATCCATGTAGTTTTACGCTCCATATTAGGATTTTCACTAATATTTACTTAAACTTTTTATTTAGGGTTCCTCTCATTAACTCTTTCGTTTTTGCAAAGGCCTCTTCTTTTGCTAATGCAATTCTCCGTCTGATATCCATGACACTACGTCCATTTTCCTATATGATGCTTCCCAATTAAGTGAACTTTTCTAGCTGTTCTAATCTATTCCCTCTAGTTTGATATTCAGCCCTGCCTTCCTACTTCTCGAAAATCTCATTACTTTCATTTTCTTAATGTTAATTTTCATCCTTTACTTTAAATACTATATTTAATTAAAAGGTCATTAATACTTTTTTAAACAAAAGGTAGTGATATTTCCATCAGTTGTGTGTGTATAATAACTTATTTTACACATTTTGTCTTAAAAATTATATTCTTAAATACTTTGGATGGAAGGAAATACAAAATTTAATGATTTAGAGGAAACAGAAGAATCAATTTGTGTTACTTTGTCATATACGTATTTATGACAAATGCTTTGGAGAATTTTGGAAAGTCATTTGTAATCTCATTCCAAAAAGAATAAATGCTGAAGGACAAAGCAGATTAATACTCAGGCTAAGACCATGTAGGTGATGGCCAAGCAATAATGAAAATCTATAAAGGAATATGAGAAGCATTCAATCACTGTTTCCTTCTTTGTATACTCATACGTAGTAAAAAAAAACTGTAAATTATGATAGGTCAAGGTAGAGAAATAATGCACTACTATTTGTTATCACTCAAATCAACTAATTTGTAAATATGCTTTGTGCAAGTGCAGATGTAAATGTAAGGGAACTGTATGAACTGTCTTTTAGGAGCATTACAACATTTTAGAATTATTATTTTTATAAAAAGCTTTGGAATGAGATGACATTGTAAATCATCTACAAAATTAATTAAAGTATTGGGAGTTTTTGAACAATCCTTTTCTATTTGAGTTACATTAATGAGTACCTTATGTCATTTAGAGTTGACTTGATAAAGCTGAAAGAGTTCTGCCTTTCAAACTAGACTTAACCATCTAGTTTCTAGTTTAGACTATAGCCAATTGGCTTAAAGGTATGAAATCTTGTACCAGCTGATCTAAGACTGTAATTTCATTTTATTTCCTTTCACAATTCATATTTCTAGGTTGTCATAGATATTGAATGGGGTGCCTTTGGAGATAATGGAGTACTTGATTTTCTTAAGACTGAATTTGACAATGCAGTAGATGATAATTCATTATTGGCAGGAACTTTCACGTGAGTATTTATGGTAGTTTACTTAAGATGAATTATGACACCAATGGTAATGTGTTTTTTTCTCCCTTAATCAATGTAAATATCATATGGTGTACATAACTTTCAGGCAGACTAGTAGCACACTCATTGTTATTGCTTATCTTCTGGGATATTTTATGGGTATTTGTATTTAAGTATTGTTAAATAGTGAGGATCATGGATCTCCCAATAATGTTATGGGTTAATTAATGAATTGAGAAGTGATATGGCACTCTTAATTGACTTTTAGTTTGTTGATTCATGTGCCATGTACAGAGAGGTAAGCAATTAGAGTCGTTCTGATTCCATCGGAAAACTTTCAAAGAATGGAGGAAGATGCTCTGGGTGCGACTCAGAGGCAGCTGCAAGTCGGCTCCTTATCTGAGGACCACCGTTGGGATGCGTGCTGGTGAGGGGAGAGCTTGTCGAGTTCAAGTGATGAGTGAGAAGGGTCAGCTATCGACTGGGTGCTATATGTAAGCAGTTCTCACTCATTACGGCCGAATGAATTTCCAGTTAGGTGTGGGGTAGAGCAAGGGGGGACTTGCATGGGACCAGGTGCTACAGATAGGTGACCATCAACTTTCCTAGGTCAAAAATATTCATTTACAGCAAAAAAGCTGTCTTAAATTCATTTTATTATTTTTCAAAATGAAAATAAAGGTACAACATTTTGCTTTTATGAGCCTGCAATGTAATTTTTACTCAGACTAATTAACTTTCATGTCAAACCACATTGTATATTTATTTCCATTATAGGTAAAATTGTTATGCTGGCCCACTATCTCAAGTATATCTTTATGGAGTTGACCAATTGTGAAACTGAATTTTACAATTTCAGTTGTTAAATATAAATTTTTATATTGGTCAAAACCCAAATTTAAAAATGAAATGTCATTGAATGTCAGATGAAGTTGCTTAAACAATTTCAAATTTACTGGAAGAATCAGTTAAGTATAATGCTTTCCAGAGTAAATTATAACTTCACAATATAACTAAATATGCAATTTTGTAGTGAACTGCATTATTTTTATTATTAATAGTTTACAAATCTGATGTAGATTATGTAGGTCTGGAAATAATACAACATTTTTTGTTTGGAATTTGGTTTATCACAATCTTCACGTAGCCTAAATACACTTTAGAAAAAATATAAATTTTCTTGGAACAAGAAGTTTTAATATTTCTTTATGCTTATTTATATTCAAAGTATATTATTTGAAAGTGTCCCACACATTACTCATTATTCTAATATTTGTTTCCCTTCAACAGGTTTGAGAAGTACATTAGTGGTAATTACCTAGGTGAAATTGTAAGATATATACTGCTGAAGCTAAACAAAGAAGACTTACTTTTTAATCAAAGTTCTTCGTCACTGTTATCAAAAGAAAATATTTTTGAAACAAAACATATATCATGTATAGAAGAGTAAGTTGTTTATAATCATTACATTCAGTTTTCTGTGAGTCAAAAATGTGAATATTAGTAGAAATTATGAATACATGTATAATATTCTATTTTTCCAGGGATACATCAACTGGTAAAACCAAGAAGACTGAAGAAATACTAAAAAAACTAGGTCTTCAATATACAGTAGATGATATTTTAATAGTACAATATATCTGTGAATTGGTTTCAAACAGATCTGCATTACTTGTTTCCATTTGTAAGTTTATATTTTCTCTTTATTCTATTGTTCAAAAGGAAATGTTAAATTATTGTTATCTCTAAAGACTTGATTTAAAAATAGATAAGCCCCTCAAGCATTTGCAATGCTGCTGATGCATCCACCAATTCCATGCCTCAAGGGTGATTTTAATCGGAGGTATTTAAATAACCTTCAGATCACATAAGCAAACCTAGGAATACCTACTCTCATTTCCCTCAGAGTTGTGGGACCCCATTTTTGAAAGAACAATTTTTTCTTATCAAGATTTTTTCTTACTCGGTAGCAAGAATTTTTGTTTATGGGGTACTTAAATCAAATCATGAGTGGAATCAAATCATCCATCACCAGACACCAGATGCCTTGCTATGAGGGAGACTTTTATTTATCATGCATGGGTTAGGAAAAAAGTTTTAGATATGTAAACATAAACAGAGAAAACAAAAAAGACTAGAGTGAAAATGAGAAGCATTAACTCACATATATAATCCGTGGAAGTACATAGTATATAAGAGCATGAGCGATAAGATATGCTGGTGAAACATCAGGACAGTGCATCGTAGCACACATGCTTGAGTGTATTTGGGTGGATGCAGATGCTGCATCTCACATGCTGGGGCACATGCACAGGCATGTGCCTCCATTTAAAGTCGCACTTGAGGGGTTAATCAAATAATCAATTAGTTATTTTGTCCCAGAGTCATAACAAAACATGAATAGGACATGTCAAAATACATAATCACACATATAACAAAAATGGAATAGAGAAATTAATAGAACACAAATGAAATGCAAAGTAAATAGTAGTCAGTGGACTTAAACAGTTTATCTGCATTATATATGCACTTTTCAAGAAGGAAATTACACAAACCTTTTGATTGATGCAAATGATGTCTTTCAAGTAAGATGGAAGTGCATGCATGGTATAATTTTATATCCATTACATTCGGGCTCAGGAGACATGCATTAAATTTCTGTTGCATTTCTTGTAAACCACTACTTTTCCTGGTAAAGAGATGATGATAATGGTAATTTTTGACAAATAGTGACATGTTAGATCTAACATACAGTGGCACACTAAAGATGAATTGAAGTAACTGTAATTGATCCCTATTTTAAAAATAATGGTCGACAATGAGCTTTATGCTGAGCATTAATCATTGATCTTACTATTTTCTTGTGTAATTTCAAAACCTTGATTTTCTGGGGACATGAACCCTGGAAGGACAATACTATGTATATGATATATGGGAATGGAAATGAGAAAAATAAACCCTTTTCAAAAATGGACACTAAGTGAGAGTTTAAGAACAGACAACATATTATAGGCAAAGTTCAACATTTGTACATGAATGTTCTATGTGGAAAGATCATTTTTGTTGTAGGTCAAGGAAGACAAAGAAATTTAACACAATCTGAAGGTTTAAATACTGATCATTTACATAGGTTTTACAATTCACGGTGATGTCTAGTGGAAGTTGTGAACAGTACAGTTTGAGTTAATCTGTAATGTGACTTGAACACAGGAATCCTAAGTAAAGACATAGAGAAAAGGTCATTGTAAACCATTATTTGTAGTTTGTAGAATGGTATCATTCCAAAATATGTTTTTTTAAGGAAGGATAATGAACATCTAATGAGGAAGGTAAGTTGGATGGAGGAAAACCAATTGAAGAAGTGTAAAGCATGTCAGGGATGTAGGAAGGAAATGTTGACAAGCGTTATTCAGAGGTAGCTGAAGAATGTAATAAAGGGCAGAGTTTTGGGTAAGGGAGGCAGAGGTAGGAGAGAATAAGGATTTAGATGGTGATTTAAATGATGGTAGGTAGGAAATGTGTTGATACAATGAGTGCTTTATTGTCAGTTGGGAAATTGTTTTTCTTTGTGGAGTTCAGTGACAGCCTATTTTCCTACTAATGATATTTATACTCGTATTTCTTATTTGTTGCATGCCTACACATACTTTTTTATACTTTTCCCATGGGCCTTGATGTGGAAATACTTACTTTTTGCAATGAACCCTGACTGCATGGAGCAATAATAATTGGTTGTGATAGATAATAATAATTATTGACCCTTGCCAGATAGATCAAAGGGTAGAAGCTACACAAAAGGTAGACCTTTAGGCATCAGTTCCTCAGGTGGTTGCAAAGGTGTTTTATCCAGAGAGGAGGAACTATAATGTGATGTCACATTAAAACACTGCTGCAGGAGACAAGGTAAAATCAATTCAATTAGTTTCCATGATTGAATAATGAACATCATACTGAATTTGAATTTAGCCACCTACAGAGCTCATCTCACTGGGGTGGTATTTTTCATGCAAGAGAGACATGGTCTTCATCTCATAAAATCATCATGACCACAAAGAAGACAATGAAGAGGAATGCATTGATTAGTATAGGGATGAGGAATAAAAAGAAAATATCTAGTTTAGGAAAATTAGGTAATTATAAAATTGAGATAAAGAATATAAAAATAGTTGTACTAGGACTGAGTGAGGTCAGGTGGAGGGATACTGGAGATTATTGGAACAGTTATAGGTGAAGTGAGTGGAGAAGAAACTAACTAAGTAATAGAAAAAGAAATAAAGTAATACTGTTTTTTAGAATAGAATTTTGTAAAAGAAATTGAAATAAAGTAATAGTTTCTATTTATTACTAAGAAATGAATAGAAACTAAAGAACTGCTAAGACTGGTAGGTGAGAAGAGGTAATTGTTTGAGGAAATACAAAGAAGACAGAAGAAGTGGATGGAAGGGATGGTTATAGTCAGTGGTATGTTAAAGACTGTAATGGAGAGTAGAATGTGGAGTAAGTTGGGCAGAGTTAGAAAATAATAAGAATTTTAGATAGAATGATAGCAGGTAGGAAGTATGGAGAGTTGAAGAAAAATTTATATTAAGGTGGAGTGTAGTTCTATTTTTGAGTTCGCAAAAAACCAACCTTAACCAGTAGATTGATACATTTATATCCATAGATCTATTTTATCTACAGATACATCATCTCTTTTATACAGTGGAAATTCAGTATCCTTTGTGATACCATGAGTATCTGATGCAGAACTCATCATTCACAAATGTGGTTTTAATTCACTAATTTTTCTGAAAGCTACAGATCAAATAAATTTTCTTCCACTATCAGGTCTCTCTATATTTTTAAAAAACATTTTGAGGTTAAATGTTATCCAAATTAAAAATATCTTACTTTTTATGCATGCATGCAAATGTAACTGGGGAATAGGGACACAATTAGTCAAGAACAAAGAATGATACTTTTTTATCAAGGGAGAAGAAATCTGAAAAAAGATTTTTAATGATAGCCTTAAATTAATTCAAATAAAGTTGCAGTTCATTAAAATTACTTATATGGAATAAAAGTTAGCTACCATCTCTCTGACAGGTGAAAACATTTAATGGACACTTTTATATAAATTTGGTTTGAAACAAATGAATGTTATAAATTGAACATACAAATTCTGACAGTCCTTACAAATTGGTAGCTATCATCATGATCATACTCATGACAATACACATGGATCTTTTTTCTAAATACATAACAATTAACCATATAGTATAAATATGATGTATTACATTTGAAACTATGAAGTTTATACTGAAGTTTGGGCATTTATTAATTTTCAGGTCTTGCAACCCTCATTAGGAGAATGAATCGTCCAGATACAACAATTGCTGTAGATGGCTCATTATTCAAGTGTCATCCACGCCTGCCCTCTCTTATGAACAAATACATAAGTTTATTGGCTCCAGGAAAAAAGGTATGCTCTGTGCAATGCAATAAATGATTATGACTATCTTGAATATATATAAAGTAAGGTTAGGATGAATTTTGGTCTTGAATTTGAAGAACGTTGATGCATAAATGGTTTTATGTAAGATGGGGATAAGCCTTAATAGAAGCAATATTGTGAGTAGTGTTCAACACGAGGGATCTTTCCACATGCAGAAGAGATCATTATGAAGAAAAGCTGTAAAAGCATTGATTTGGAGTTGCTTTTCATTGGTGTCACAGGTGTTGCTTTAATATGATTTTGTACATACTAAGCAGAAAATGAAATATTAAATAGCTTTAGACATTCATTACACATTTGTCATGAACAGCACAAGGCTCAATGTGATCTATCAACAAGAAAAAGTTTTACTTGAGTACCATTAAATTCCCATTGCCAATACCTTTTTCTTGATTGCTGTGACTTATTTCAGTTGCCTGGTTGTAGATTTTAAAGTAACAAAAGAAAATACCATTTTAATTACTATCACTTTCTAAAAGTAGTCCTGTTATTTTGAATTATTTAGATTATTACTACTATTAACATATATATCCTATTAATTTGAGGTACAATTAGGATAGATCCTGGAAGCTTTACACATCATAAAAGAGCCAACCCACAACATTATACATTTAAGGTACTTAGTTTACACTATTTCACTGGATTTGTTTTTTCCATGTTTTTTTGTGCATCACTTATCAAATTTTGGTTATACTTTGTGATAGGTGTGATGATGACAATGAAGTGAGTCTAAAACTTTTAGAAAGGAATACTCACTTTTAACTCTGAGAAAATTATTCAGACTCAATACCAAAGTAGAATATAAAAATATGCATACAATACAGGTGTATGCTAAAGATTTGTAATTGTTAATATATTCATACGTATGTTGTAAGGCCCTTGTTATGATACAAAAGATATACAAATTTCCTCCTTCCCGTCTCAACTGTCATTTGTGTTTTAACTTTCTTTTGCAATGGCAATCACTATTCCTATTCCAATTAGTTTTCCTCTTAGACTTGCTTATTTTTGCCATTCTCTTTATGTACGCATCACTAAAGCCACCAATAGACAGTGTTATTTATACAAATATCATCTTTTGGAACTTAAGATATAATATTGGTTTGGACTATAATTCAGAAGGATACACAGAGGTAATTTGTAATCTCACTGTCATCCAAAATACTTTTTAACTTTTAAGGAATCCTTTAGGAATTTTCAAGATGTTTAAATGGGATTTTTATAAAGTAACTTCTATATGACGAGAGTTGTCACAGCTCTAGATACTACTAATTATTTTTATTTAATATATGTAGTATAATTTGAAAACTAACATATAGTATGTAATGGAAGGTGGAAATGAATTATTGTCAAGGGTAAGTAGCAGTTTCCTAGTCCAGAACAATTTACTATATATTATTAAAAGATCTCAGAGCAATCTATAAACATCTAGCTTAAGTTATTCAAAATAATTATTATGGACAGCATAGTTGTCCACATTTTCACCTGGCTAACAATTTTTCTGAGATTCCAATCCTAGTGGAAATGAATGTTTTGATGTTAGACTTACAACCACTAAAGAGGTTAAATTAATAAATTTTAAAGCAAAAACACCAAGATGAATCATAAGTCAACATACATTAGAACCAGATGATTATGTTTCTAATATATTTGAAATGTTGTGCTCAGTATTATGATTTTGTTATTTAAGTGGTAGTGAATAAAACCTATATGGCCTGCATAACAACACACTTTTATTAAGTGAATTAATAAACCTACTAATCAGCCCCACAAGCTTTCATTTTAAAGTAATATTTTCATTAGTGATAATGATTGATTGCCCCAGAGGACACCAAGGAATCATGCTTTTGTGAAATATTCCTTACAATGTTTTATAATGATAATGCTACAACTGGGTAACAATTAGAAAAATTTATAAATACTCATGAAAGGAGTAATCAAAAACTGCCACAATCTCATAGCAAGACAGAGCACTATTCTAAGTTATCAAGACTAACTTCTTTAATTCAATGAAGCAAAAGCTATAATTTTATTTTTAACTGCATTTATATTGAAATTCGATAAATAAATGAGCGGTATTGATTCACACAACAAAAGATATACTATCTTAATGCAAATAGATATTTTTAAACTGGAGAAATGAGATCAATATGGTCCTTTTTTTACTTATTTTTTAAAGTTTGGAATTTTTTCAGTGGGCTTGAGTAGTGTTGGTGGCTCTGGTGATTTAAATTACATTTCCTGTGAGTAGCAAAAAATATCCAGAGAATTTGTTTCTTAGTGTTCATTAATTTCTAAGTTGAGTCTTAGACATTTATACTAATGAAGTTGAGGGATTAAATTGGAAGAGACCCCTTCAGGATGGGTAAGTAGTGTGAATGAAATATCTTACCTAATTTTTTAACAGGATTACATTCCTATTCATTGTTCCATTTTATATTCTCTACCTTCCTTGCTACTCTTATGTTACCATAGTCCACATAAACCGACTTTTGTGTTGAGTATTCCTATTCATAGGTTGGGGTTATAATTCATTCAATAGTTAGAAATTTTCTGTATAGAATTTAAGCATGTTGTAAATGTGAAACATGCAATGGCATGCCTAAGAATATTCATTAATTCAAAATGGCATTCATTCAGCTGGCTGTGCAAGCCTTACGAATAATATTGTCACAGAATAACCCAGAGGTCTTGGGTTCAAATCCTGCCTAGGGCATTATTGTTGTGTTCATCCTTATGGGATTTTTTCTGTTATGTGAGGGGTGCGTAAGTGACAATAGCCACTGACACATCCTATAAAAAATAATAATACTATGAATATAGTTACATGAGTCTCAAAACTCATGGCTCTCATCTGGGTGAAGGAGTTTATAGCTAGATATCATCCATGTTCTTTTAGAGAAATTTATATATTGATCACTCCTCATAACTCACCTCTGGAGTGTTTCTCACAGAAAATTATACTGGTGTGTGAAATTACAAGCTTATAGACAATTCTAAATGGTAAGGTTAAACTTTTGTTAAGTCAATAGAAATAATCAAAACTCTTGTGGAGCTATGATATCTATAATTAAATATTAAATCTCAATTAATAAAGTAATAAATATTAATGTAAATCATGTCAAATTTAAGACAGTTGAACACTACAAAAATTAAATTATAAATAGTTGTATGCCATGTGTCATTAAATCTTTTTCTTCCTATTACATAGTTTCAGTTAATGCTGGCAGAGGATGGCAGTGGGAAAGGTGCAGCCCTGGTAGCAGCAATTGCTACAAGATTAAAAAAGAGGCACATGGCAGAGTCATAGGTAGTGACAATTGCAGGTGCAAGCTTTAAGACATCCAATGCAACTCAAAGGAACTGCACCAGAGTTCGGTTGGAACACAAGAAATAACAAAAATCAAACTTAGTTTCTATGATGAAACTAATTATGCTCAAAATATTTTCTCAGAAAGCAAATCATTAATTAGGCAACAAGAATAAGTTTTAAAAATAGTTTATAGCTCTAACAGTTGGTTTTATAAATGTTTACAATCATTATGAAGAATATAAATGACAATGATTGATAGATATATTGTATGTCTCTTACATTTTGGTCAGGGATCAACTGTACAAAAATAATTTTAATATTATATGGGTTTGACTCACAGGATTTTTCCCTGGTCTTTGATGAAGTAGGGGTGAAGTAGATTGCTTAGATTTGAGATTATATATTATTTTATTAATGCTATATAGTTACATGCCATGACCATTGATTTGGAAGTAAGGATAAAATAGATAGCTTAGATTGGAGATTACATATTATTTTATTAATGTTGTAGTCACATGCTATGTCACATGCCATGTCACATGCCAATTTTGAATATAGAGAAACCCTTGAATCAAACTAAATAATTTTCACAAAAATTAAATTATGTGACTCTTGTTTTTAAAAAATAATTTTTTATGAAGATTTCCGTGATGAAATATTTTGTATCTGTAATTTGGATATAAATGATACAACACAATAAAACTATACTGTTACTTCCTATTGTCAAATCTTTAATATTTTATTGACTATATATTATGAGAGGAAAAATGTTCATTATTTAATACATAAAAATATAGATTTTGTTGGTAAATATAAAGATAGTTGTTGAGTGGTATGGTACAGTATGGAAGTGGAATTAAAAACTACTTCATAATATTCATATTTCATAAAAAAATTAATTAATATTGCAAGTGCAAAAACAACCTGTTTGTAAAAAGTTGAAATAAGGTACATTCTTTTGAAATTTTAACCCAACATGCTTTATACTGCCAATCCAACTGCTATATATAATTTTATGCTTGTGTATTTTTGGAAATATCACATATGATATTCCCATAAGAGGTTTTTCTGTTGATATATGAAACTAGCTTCATAATATTTCCTTTTAAGGAAAAAGATGCTGTTGCATATATAGCTAAATTTACCCATGACTCACCTAGTTATAAAATATTATAATTATTCCACCCCAAACTATTTAAAATTTTCAAAATATACATATATATATTTCATAGTTTGGTTAAAATACAACAACAAAGATTATTTAAATTCTTGAGTAACCTATAAAAAATAATAAAATTGAAAAATATATAATATTTATAACATGACTATATTTAATACAAGCTTAAGTTTGGCCTGAAAATATTTTGTGAGCAAGTTATAGGAATTTTGAAGAAAAGGAATTGCACCCATTTACAGATTTATTTACATTTGTAGAGCAAAAAAAATATTTTCTTGATAGTACCATTTCCAATGATTTGGATGTGGTGGTACCTAGTGAATGCAAAGCCAACTGCTGATATAAAATTGGCTTGATCTTCCAATGGTTTTCAATAATTTATATTTTCCAGTTTAGTTTTACTGAATGAGGGTTTTTATTCTTTTAAATCATTAGAATTGAATAATATGCATCATTCCAGAAGGAAGAACCAGCATATGAACACAATGTCACTTAACAATTTAGGAAAAGTAATTATAATGACTGTTCGGTGGTGGTGGAATTTTGTTTATCAAGAAGAGATTCTCAATAAAGATTCATGAAAAATTTCATTGGAAAATAAAAACAATTTAAAATGCCTCTACAGTCAATATTTGACCAGTATTGTAATTATTTGCAAATAAGTGATAGTTAAATGGCACTCTAATTTATATAGACCAAATAGGTAAATTATAGTTGTTATACCATCCAACTTGATATTGAACTAATGTCTATAACATTAATTGATTCCTATTTTAACTTTCAAAAATATATATGTTGATTGATAATCTGGTTTGTAAGAGTGCCATACTTTTTAACCCAAAGTTTGATTTTATGAGTGAGACTACAAGTTCCAAACCTAGCAGTATGTAAATTTCACCCATCAGGTTAGGGGCATTCTTTTCACAGTATGCCCTGTGTTTAACAAAAAAATTGTACTTGAAAATCACTTGTACACAAAAATCAATCAAATAACTTACATCACTGGGATGTAAGTCACCTGGGGCTACCGTCCAGTAGCTGAGTGCTCAACCCACTGGGCTTTCATGCCCTCTTGAACAAGTATTGATTAACTCATATGGGCTACTTAAATACATTTAATGAAAGAAATGTTAATTCTGAAACTGCTCTACTGTAACTTCTTAATATAGAATGACATTTAAATAACCTAATGTACTGCTGCTAACCTACTAAATCTACAGTCCCCTCTTGAACATTTAATTTTGTGTACTGCAGGTAGATACAGGTAATATACAATGAGATGAAATTGTGGGGAAAGAAATTGTCACTGGATAGAATAGTAGGCATTGCTGCAGACAACCTTTCTTTGAACCGAAATACTAATATGTCTAAACATTTCAATAATAATCAGAAAAGGTAGCAATCCCTAGAGGAAGTGGATCATAACCAATGTGGTCAGCCACACAGGGTATATTGCCATTGGCACACTTATGTAGCCACTTCTTGTAGCTCAAGGGTCGTCTGCATATAAAAAGGTTTCTTAGCTCACTTAAGCCTCCGTTAATTTTCCTTTGCGTTTTCATGAGCTGTACAGTCAGAATATTCACAGCATTCATTCCCAAGATTGTGGTTCTATTTAGATGAATGAGCAGGCATAAAACGGAAGGGTATATTCATTATTCCAGCCATATAGAACAAGTAATTTGTCCAATTTTAATTTCTTGCAAGGAGAAAAGATTGACTTGCATTTGAAAAAGTCAGTTCTTAATACAATATGAAACTTAGTTTAGCAAGAGAAAATTGGTATAAGAGTAAAAGCAGGGTCAAGAGAAACGCTGAGGGATATCAATTGAACATCAACTTTTTTATTTCATAGTATTCCACTGTGATCTTGATTGAGCTCTAGTAATCTTCATTACCTTAGTCTCACTTAAAAAAATTATTTTACAAGCACCATATGTTTCTGATTTACAACAGGAAACGGTAACGATATCGCATAATAATGGAACTGACAATGAGTACTAAAGATTCGAAGTAGATTTTTTGTGTCTTTTATTTTAGAATGACTAAGGTATAATAAGAAATGTACTAAAAATTGAAACTACTTTAGGGTATAGGTTTCTTATATTAAACTCCATTAATTTTGATAAAAATACTTACAATACAATATTTAATAAAAACTTGAAAACATTTATTCTGATAAATTCTATTTTAATTTGTATGAATACACGTTATTTATTTTAGAAATATAAAATGCTTTTTATATGTATTTTCTAAAACTTCACTTATTGTGCAAAGTTTTCTTTGTATTTAAAAAAATAACATACATATATGTTACGTTTTAACAATTTGCGTTGAACACTTTCCTCATCAGAACGATGACTAAAAACTAAGATACACAAATATACATCTTACCTTATGATCAATGCAGTTGAATGTATAAAAATTAGGATTAAACATAAATGTAAATAAACAAGGATTAATGTATATACATATCACATTTTGGTGCATCCCAGGCAAAATTTAAAATTCGTGTTTACAACCTTACGGTGGTCAAAGCTCCTTTGTTTTCTTGATTCCTCTTTGACAAGGGTGGCAGCACCATCGAGTTCCGTCAGCTAGAGGTGAAATCATATGTTTAGAGAAAAAAGTGTGTTTTGGCCCCGTATGAGCTCCAAATTTGCATATTGGATTTTTTCATAATGGGTAAATGTTTATTAATGCACAGGTGCTAATATTTAGTGAAAGAGTTTATTTTTCCATTCATACTTCAACAAAAACCGAACCAGTGTGTCGGAATTACATAAGCTCACTGCAGGGCCGCCGGCTGGAGCTATTCCGCTCCCGCCTCTGCAGCTCAGCTGACGAGCAATTGTAGGTACGGGACTGTCACTTAAACGTTGGTGCACCTCGGCGAACGTCAGGAGGGCAAAACGATTGATGGATAACGTTACTGTTATAGACGTCGTTGTGTTTTGAATCTGTGTTACGATATGTTTGGCTGTCTTTTGATTTATTAGAGTGCTACGAGATAAAGAAGTGGGATTTTTAATTAGGTAAGTTCAGGTTTTTCCTATTTAGTGCTTCTCAATAGACATTCGGTAAATCAAAACTAAAGCCTTGGGCTTCCTCACTGAGTATTTGGAGCAGTAATATGGTAATATAATAATAATTTTTCGAATTATTTACTTGTATAATCAGAGTGAAAAGTGGTATAACATTTTAACATATATTTGTTCCATAGTTTACAATTCACTCAAAGTATCACCGTAAAATCTATTTTTACATGTTGTTATTGTCTTTTCGGCAGATGTTACTCGTCGGATGTGTCTGTAGGCGTTTGTTATCACATTTTCCGGGAAGAATCTAAACATACCACCCCTAAAGAGTATTGTGTCATAAGTGCATCAAAGGAGTGGAAACTATAAAAGTCATATATTTGTTAAAGTCGTTGCTACTTAAGGTGCTTATTTGATAGACTGTTTCATCCTGCTGGAGTGATAGCCGTGCAGCGATGTTCATGGCGATGAACTCTGTCAACCACAAGCACTCGGTGGATTCCGGTTTAGATGGGGACGATTCTGGTTATTTTGAGTTGGTGACTCGATTCTGCATGCCCCTATGCTCAAGAGACTCCCAAATGAGGGAGATAGCATTAGAGACCATGGGGAAGACCGTCGAAGGTTGGTTGGATGGATATGGGAGCCCAAAGCATCATTGCCCACAAGTAAACCAAAACCAAATGTCGTCGTCTCCTCCTTTGGGTGTAGCTAGTGGTATTCCTTCAAATGGTCACTGTGTTGATGTAGTCGATGGAGTTGTAGTGGCTGGTGATAGTGGTTCAACCAATGGAAATGGGAAGATAGTGCCTAAGGAGTACCTAGACCTTGTAATGATTCACCTGCCTGCTGTCCTAAGGCTGTCCATCAACTGCCCTTTTACTGATGTTCGTGTGAAATGCGGGAATATCCTGAAACTTGTTGAGGTATGTAATATATTATCATTACTTATCTACAAATTGATTCTTGGATTCTGTTTTCTTCCTCCACATCAATCACAGAATCTTAAATATTAACATTTCAACCTGGTGTATAAGAGCAATTCATGTTAGAGATAATGATTTTTTTGTAAAATAATGTTCCCACCTTTAGAAAAGGTATTCCGGTAAAGATTATAAATTTTCAGCATTCGTGAAGTTCACCTGTGGCAATTCCAGGGACTGATGTCAGTTAAGAGATGGTTTTACTCTATATATGCCACTAAGTTGTTCTTCATTGGTGTATGCTGTAATGATATTTCACCTTTTATTTTTTACATTTATTTTCCATACATTTTTGGCTCATGATTTAGGTAGTTATAAAGTTTGTTCTGAATGCATGGTGATGGTATATGAGGAATTTAGTTACCTGAAATATATTCTTTTATTTTTATGCAAAATGACATATTGCATGTTACTTTCAGTGGGATTCATATTTTTGTTTGATTTTCAGTAAGAACCTAATTTGTTTTTATGTACTGCTTTTACAGCATCCAGCCATGACGTACTGAAGCTACTACCTTTCATTCCATTCATCATATAACAAGGATTTTTTCAGGATTAAGACATTATGCATTATAAGATGTATCCATCCCATCTTCTTTCTTTTAGTTACATTACTGGTATTTTTTGACATGAGCAGAATTTAATATCACTTATCTTTAGAGAAATATTAAGACATTAAAGAGTACACAGAGTACTTTTGAAATATTAGGTAGAGGATTACAATGGAATTTCATTTACTCTGAAGTTTTTGTTTTGAGAGAGTATGTATGCACTATTTTCTGGGAGTTTTTACCATTTTTAACCATATTTGCTCTGGAAACTTCATATTCTCAGTTTGATCAGTATTATTTTTATTTTAAGCAAATATAAAGAAAACATCATTTTACCATATGTTTATCATTTGAGTAAAAATTTTTATTTTTACTGTAATATAAATAACTCAAATTGACTTTTAAGATTCCTATCCACTTGCTCTGTTGTGGTTTTTATTTCATAAGTGACTAGTAGGAAAGTTGATTTGTTTCTCTTTTGTTTACATTTTAATTAAGAATGTAGGCTTCTGTTTACACAGTGAATGTAATGTCTGGTTACCGTGAACATTATGCCATAACATAAGACCTTTTTTTATTTAAAACATTTATAACATTTCTAAAATGATTAAAAATGGAGCCTTCAATAAAGTTTTTTTTATTAATTAAAGATGAATTTTGTGTTAAGCAAGTTATTTTCAATTTCTCCTCTTTGGAAATCTTTGTTGCATATATCCTTATTCTTTCCTCCAAATTCTGGAGGACATCTCTAAATGCTAGCCTCGTTTACATGTACCTTTTTTGTTTTTTATTTTTCTGTTGTCTACATATAAGTTGTTATGGATGGAAATATCTTAATTACACTTGACTGGATTATTGGAATGCTTGAGAGTCATAATTCAGTTTCAAAAAAGGATTTGCATACATTATTATGTCAGGCGTGGCAGTCATTAATTTTTAATGTTTTTAGAGCTTTATTGTGTCTTGATTTACTTGTTAATTAACTCTATATGAGCTGTCACTCTCCACAGAAAACTTTAATGCCACATAGTTTCTTCTCATGATATAAATAACCTGTTTTTGCTATTTAATAATATATTTAATAAAACATTGAGAATTAATTAGCATTTCTCTATGTCAGGAATATAGCACAATATCAGTGACTCCAAAACTCTTACAACATACACACCCACAAATATTAGAGTTGTTGTGCTTTTATTTAAGTATTTCTTTGCATGCAATCGACCTCCATGGTTTTTGGCTCGAACAGACCTTCATCTGAAATGTAAATGCATCATATCTAATGTATCTAATGAAGCAAATTTTCTGTCTTTCCTTTTAATTAGAAAACGCTACGCTAGGGAATCATTTATGAAGCTTATTATTACAATTTTTGGACATAAGTCTCAGGCTATAGATAAATTTTCATGTAATGATTCAGGGCAAGGGGACGTTTGCACCGGAATGGCGTGAGGGTTGCATAAACATGATATTTTTAACCCCCACCAAATATTTGACACCGCCATTCTATAAGGCTTCGCAATTTATATTTTGTTCTTGTTTCATCTGCCTGAAGAACCTATGGTGTGTTTTTATAGTGGCTTGGGGAAATCTTCAGTAAAAATGTTTCGTCACTTCCCTTGTTGTATGTGTTATGCGTATTTTTGGCTCCGTGAAATTTTAAACCGATGAAATGAATCGTGGGGATGGCTGGAGCTAAAAGAGATTTGTAAAGATCCAGTCGTCCTATCAATTCCCGTCTCTAAATCCACTGACCTTGTAGGATCGCTCTTCTTTTTTTCAGCACCGTAGGGTCAACCCCGTTATGGTTTAACCCCCCCCCCCCCCGTTGATCGGAATTCGTAACACGCATGAAACCCGTAAAAATCCAAGGCTCTTGTGCGCGATTTAATTCACTAATCCGGAAAATCACCGCAGATTCACTTGCTTGCTTTTCCAGCCAACCACTGCCAGCTTTTAATTTTTAATTCTTTGGTTCCCTACCCACGCGAAGGTTTATAACGACGGAGAAATGGTAGTGATAGAAAGTGATGGCAACGAGTTTTAACGAGGGATGATACCGACTACTTTTGGCCTAGAGATCTAAGTATAGGATGATTAACTTTTATGGTCATGACATAAATAAAATAATACAAGGTGTCGAGGTGCTGGCAATTGCTTTTGGTAATTACGCACGGGTCCCTAGCTTTTATACTTTTTTTTCAGCAGAGTACGTATACTCTTGATTTGGGAAATAATTTTTTTCTTCGGTCGTAGCTCGCGAAAAAAGAAAGGCTCCAAAATGTGGCATAAATTATCGCACTTATTATTTTTGGTGGTTCAGGCAAATGTGTCTTGATCTGCCAATAATTGATTGCGTTTCAGACAATAACTAGCTCTAAGTAGTAAAAAACTAATTTTCTTGACTTTTCTGACTTAATTCTATGACTTATCTCAGTCCAGTAATTATAGCGAAGCCGTGGTGCGAGACATCTTAAATAAAGGTGTCTTCGCTCTTTTTGCCTAAAATATGATCATTCACTGTCATGAATGAAACACGTGTACACAGAGTACTATGATGAAACACGTGTCGTTAGAATCGTATGTACAGGAAGCGAAGTCGCATTTATCTGGAGTTTTCTGGGACTCTTCTTTCCAATGTAATGTTCATGTGATGAATACTTGTACAGGATTTTGATTGATTGTCAAACTCATAATTACGAGAAAACTACATTTTTAAAAAGATTTTGAAGACAAGTTTTAGGAGACAATACGCGGCACACTGCATTAATCCAGCTCTGCTGATGATGTTACATGAGACTTATGTATAACTTCCGCGTCAGTTAAGGTTTCCCACTAAGTTACAAAACAGTCCTTATATGTCCTGACGCTCAATCCATCAATTCACTATCCCAAAACAAAAATTACGGGCGAACTGGCGAATCATTTCTCATGATTTCCAAGGTTTTTCACCAAATTGGACCAGTAGAAGTAGACTTAAATAGAATGATTGAGTTGGTTAACCAAGATTTATTCACGAAATGTATAGTAAATATAAAATGATATATCGAGTATTACTCAAAATCGCTTCTGAAGGTTGGATATGGATGTTCGTTGCAAAATTTTTCAATGCTATAGTATATTAGGAAGGGTAAAATGAATTGGATATGGGAGAAGACCAAAGGAAGAACTAGTTATGGTAGAGGGTTGGGTAAAGTTGGTAGTGGGGGTAACTATATTGCAAATAATTCAGATTTGGATTCTTGCACTTAAAAAATTACCCTTAGGTTCATTATTTTTCTATGGAACCGATAATCCTTTTCCGTCTCATTCCTCAAATTTTACCATGTGGCCTTCTTGTACATATTTCTTTCAGTTTTAGATGGCGGAGTATCTTATGTAAGTTGTTAAAAGTTTGTTTTACGTGAAACAAAGCGAAATTGATGCTGGGACCCCCGCAGTCAAACTTGGGGGGGAAAGGGCGCAATTTGGACACTGGAAAATTTAGCTAACTTTTTAATCAACCTTCTGTGTTCTTTTGTTTTCGCGGAGTTGGCCTCCAGGTTATATCTTTGACTTTTAAAAACTTCAGCCCTAAAACAAATTTTTATGAAAGTTTTCTGCGTTTTCCGGTCTTCTTTTTTTCACATAATGTTTGGTGAATAACTTGTTTTCCCTCGTGTGTCACCTTTTCTTATCCGCTAAGCCAAATCGTTCGGCCGTTGCCGTGGGGAATATAGCAGGGGGACGCCTCAGACTCCACTTAAGTGTGCAAAAGTTTTAATCCCTCCCTGCACGATGTCATAACTTGAGAAGATAATATCATTTACCAAAGGAATATGTGTGTGTGTGTGTATATATATATGTATATGTGTGTGTGTGTGTGAATAGACGTATCCCTGGTGAAAAAGATCCATTCGGTTTATGAGCGGTGAGGCAAAATTTACGTCTCAACTGAATAATCGCTTCAAGATAACCTGACTTATTTTGTCGATAACTTCTTATGCTTCAGCATTTCCTGCTTTGGGCTTCTGCGTTAGGTCGCGGTGGTGTTGTTACATCGTACACAAACATTCACGAAATTGAATAGCTTAAAACAGGTGTATCAAATCTAGAGATGATAGGTCCGAATCGGTGGCCGTCAATTAGCCAAAATATTATCAGCCAAGATATTTCTCTTGACGGCGGAACTATGGCGCTTGCTTTGGTTACGGGCGTCCCGGTCCCCGCTTACCATCGACTTAAGTAGTGTCAAAACCGAAGATTTAAATAGTCTGATATTTAACGAGTTATTGTCCACGTCATCTCGTGAATGTTTTGGACAGTGGCTTCTATAATAGTTTGTACGTTATGTGCTTGCTTATTCTGAACCCGAGTTAATGTTAGTTACCTGTAGGTATTAAATATCCTCAGTAAACCAAATACGGACGGCAATCTTGCACGTACAAACTGGTACATTGGGAAATTTCAATTAATATTTGTTGTATCGAGTTCACTCTCACGAAGCAGACATTGGGATTTTATTTCTGTAAATAAAGGTGGATGATGAAGGGTGTATTTGTATATTATGGATGCTCTAGCGAATCATAAAATAAACGTAAACTTATGTATTTTAAAAATGATATTTTTTGAATGAATTTCTCTTGCATATTTTTCAACCGGCATTAGTGTCGTGGACTCGGAAAAATATTTGTACTCGAGTCGAATTACAGAACGTCTTTTGAAGTGCCGTTTCTCCAAAAAAGTTAGATGAAAACTTTCGATTTTACCTGTATCTAATTTTAATATGCTAGTACATTTAAAAACTAGCTACTTGCCATTGCAAAAGAGAAAGGCATTGACTCGAAATAATTGGTATATTACGGTCAATTTTGGAAACTAAATTTTTGTCGGTTTAAAATTTAAAGTGTGCAATTCCTTCAGCGAAACGACAAACCTTTTGTATTTCATACAAGATTGT
Source organism: Rhinocypha anisoptera (assembly GCA_011762765.2). Lineage (NCBI taxonomy): Eukaryota > Metazoa > Arthropoda > Insecta > Odonata > Chlorocyphidae > Rhinocypha > Rhinocypha anisoptera. Next base: position 2,797 of record WURS02089813.1, on the reverse strand, counting down.
GAAAAATATACTCGCGTCGGTATGAAAATACACTCACGCCTCACGTTCAACGGAGTATGTCATTGTCATCTACACCCTGGATTGTTAGGGCTCTTCGATTCCTTCAATAAAAGTAATGGTTATTAATAAATGTTTATTAAATAATAAATTATTATTAATTAGTAATGATTATTAATTAATAAATGCTTTTTAATCATGCGAAATTGGGAACACTTGACCGTATCCTACATTTAGTGTATTTGCGAAATTACAATGGAGCGGGGTTCTTCTAACTGACGACCTTTGGGTTAGCAGGCGATCTCGCTACCCGTCTAACCAGTCCGGCAATATTCGTCCGTGACGCCTCGTCCAGCACACGTAGAAATTATTGGACTGCGTCTTTCATTAAAAGACTCACCAACACAGTGATCGTCCCTGAAAAACGCTTCCTTGATATGGTATTATTTCGGTGCGCAAACCCGTCGTTCAGCGACAATCTTTATTGCATCTCATTGGGACAAGATGCACCAACGCAGCCTTCTTCTTGCAGCCTTTTTCAGACAGTTGTTTTTCTGCAGAATTACTCTACGTCAACGTTCATTTCGTTCGTCGTTAAAATGAGATGTCCGTTCAAAGACAATACGACGATCCGTTGACGGATTCAACTTTTTTAAAATACAATCTTCAACCCTAAATTCGTTTTAATAGATGAGGGAAAGCGTTCTTATACTACTATACGGGTGAGTACTACTATAACGTATATCAGAGTGGCGGGTGAAAATTCACACGTCAGGGTGGAGGAGCCAGTTCCTTTCTCTGTGGTTTCCCACGGAGATGTGTCACCAAGAAAATCACTCGGTTTGGGCTTTAACCGGTGTCCAGAGTCATCAAAGGGTTTTGAACCTTGGTCCCCTGTTCAGTAACTAGGCGGTCTATCCACTGGGCTACCACCACCTCCAAATTCGTCTACGCCTACGAAGACCCCGCCGTACGGGCGTTTGGCGTTTGTGAGATAGCATCGGGCATGCATTTCCACATGCAGTCGGGAAACATGCAAATAATTATTGCAAGAATTATAGGAATATTTGGAAAATGGACCTAGCGGGTAGGATATTAGACGAATAATTGCATTAGCAATTAGCATAGAGGACTTTGCTAAAAGGAAGGATTTGATGAGAGGGACTTTGAGGAGAGACTCGAAGAAAAGATTAGTGAAGACCCTAACATGGGGCGTAACAATATATATGGATACGAAACCTAGCCCAAGAGGAAGGACGATGAGCATAGATTGGAGGCTTTTTGGAACGTGTGGGTTTTGGCGAAGGATGATTGGGGAGAAGGTGAAGAGGACAGAGAGGAGAACAAAGGAACAAGTGTTGAGAATGGTAGGGGAGGAGAGGCGTTCGCTGCGAGAGGTACAAAAAAGACAGGAAAGGTGGATGGAAGGGGTACTCGGAGGCAATAAGTTGGTGAAGGTTGTAATAGAGGGCAGAATGTTGGGTAAGCGGGGCAGGGGTTGGAAGAGAGAATAGGGATTTTGGACAGAATGATAGTGGGTGGGAAGTATGCAGATTTGAAGAGGGATTATAGTTAGATGTTACGCGGCCAACCTAAGCTAATGCTCGTTCAAAAACTTACCTTAAACCTGTATATTACCTTTCATCATCATAGAGCACCACACTGAGATAGATTCCACACTTCATTCCTCTCATTTTGCTATCATCCATGTATCACAATCGTAGAAAAGTATAATTCATGCACCTTTAAAAGATTATTATTCCTTAATGTTATTACAAGTATCACGTGGCGAAAATTTGTTCCTGTTGATATCGTCTCTTTCGACCGTGCCGGGTGAGATGTCGGGAGAGGGAAACTAACGAATATGTATTAAGCATAGTAGGGTAGGAGATGCTATTGTCTATAGAAGTCCAGAGAAAGAGGGAAAGGTGGTTGAAAGGAGTACCAAGAGGCAGTGATGTTGTTGTAGGCTTTTATTGAGGGAAGAATGTTGGGCAAGCGAGCTAGGAGTAGGAAAAGAATAGGAATATTGGATGGAATGGTAGGTGGTGGGAAGTATGCAAATTTGAAGAGGGATTAAAGTTAAGACGTATCGGGGCAAAACTAACTTGAGACTCATCAAAAGACCCACATCATTCGGTAGTTTACAATTCAGTCAATCAAAGGAAGATCTAAGACGCAGGCAAGGTAACTACGAAATACAATGCATATCCTAATTAACGTCTCCTCCCTTGGGATTCTATCTATTTCCTTCTCTAAGCGTGCGAGGAAAAAAATTTAAATCCATCCATTCTACCCTCTCCCGATTTTACGTCCGTGGTTTGATATACCGCAGAAAGTCGGGGTTTGTAATATGTCTTTAACGTCCTCGCAAAAGTGATCCGTCTCAAATTTGACAGAGTAAATTCAACCTGTGCCAACGGTCAAGTAGGGACTCCCTTCTTAATTCTTCCTGTAACGTAATGAACTGATACTTTGATCAGAACAACTTTTAAAAATCCTTGCTGCCCTACTCTGCGCTCGGTCCAATTCCAAAAAAATCATACTTACCTCGTTAGGGTACCATTTAAAGCAAATTAGTAATCTTTCACGTCCTTTGATCGTTCTCTCCGGATTTCTCTCGCGGAGAGATTTATTTTGTGAAAATCTTTTCCCTGGTAAGGAGAGGGTAGACGGGTAAGCGAGGGGAGGCTGTAAGGGGAAAAATCACCGCTCCGATCCCCCCGGATTAATCAAGGGATGCAGGGGAGAGACCACGGATTGCGAAAAGATTAACCCTCAGAAATAAATCACGGATGAT
>WURS02089707.1:0-23923 GCA_011762765.2 Rhinocypha anisoptera | reverse complement strand
GGGGGGGAGAAGGGGGAGAAAGGGGGGGGGGGGAGGGGGGGGGGGGGGGGGAAAAAAAAGAAAAGAAGGGGGGGGGGAAGGGGGGGGGAAAAAGGGGGGGGGGGGGGGGGGGGGGGGGGGGGGGGCGGTCGAGAAAGGAGATAGTCGTATGAAATTGGGTATATAGCATCCTTTACCCTTGGTTTATCTTTCGTATGGAAATGATGTGATGAGTGCGTTTTTTTGGCCACTACGAGGGTCAACATGTACGTGTTTTCTTTCCCAGGAAATGAACAAAGCATCTTGCTAACATAGCTACTCGAACTAGGGAAAGAAATTCACTTGCTCATGCGTAAAAACGCATGGCATATTAATGTGATTTGGTAATATCAGATTCTGCGTTTTGTGGCTTCGGAGCGCTGAGAAGCCCGAGAGATATTTGAATTTGCTCGCCTAATGTTAATCGACGTGAACATTGATTTGGGGCTCCAAAAGTGTCTGCTCTTACGAATTCAAATACTCATTTTTTAGGCTTGTAAGCACATTTTCCCGGATTCATAGAGAATTATTTTCCTATTCAATTAGATGTAATCAACGCTGTTTCTATGTTAATTGGAAATTTTTAAGATGCGTAGTTAAAGCTATAGCAGCCAGAAATATAATATAGTAACTTGAAATGAATGCATTTGAAAACTACGGTTTAAAATGTTAAATTACTATGTAAAATCAATGACTAACTTTCCGAATGAAAAATATATTATAAAATTTTAAAATATTCCAATGAGTTTCTTATGAATCGCATTTATGACATAAATGATTGTAGAATTATCAGAATGCAATCAATGATATGGAAGATGAGATAGGCTGTCAATACACAAAATAATGTTTATTAGTAATTAAGGCCATAAATATTTAAATCGGAGTAATTTACGTCATTAATAAAAATTTATACATCGTTAAGTCTTACTAAAAGTATCAATAGACTTAATCCGACTGCGGGAAAATCCATTTTGATACACCTGCTAAATAAGAAAGTGAAATTAGATCGAAATTTACATTCGACGTGATGTGATTCTTGTATCGTTTGCTAACCATCGCAATAATGATTCCTTTCTTCAAGGTTTAGAATAAATTTTCACGTTAAATAACGTCATAAATTTGCAATTAATTACTCAGCAACGTTTAATTCTCAGAAAGGGAAATGTTTTTATGAAAATTTTGGGTCACACTGAAAAACATGCCATCAAGGAAAAATTGAACATTCAACTTTGAGGTAGTTGATAGTAGGTAGATAAATTATTAAGCCTGATTTCCTTTCGTATTAAATCTTCTACAAAACTATAGCAACTATATTATGTAATTTTTTTCTGTTATTTGTAATAGCAAACTTTATTCAAATGATAATAATTACTGTTAAGAAAGATTTTTGAGGGTTTTTGGCAAAAAGCGTGGCAGCCCGCCTTTTTCCATTTTGGAAAACGGAGAAAACTTTATAGAGTTACAGTACTAACGGTATGTCTATAAACACTAATTTGACACTTAAGAGTGTTTAATGTGGATGCGTATGGCTTCCTCAGGTGAACGGAAATTTATATTCTCCACAATCAGTCTTACTTCCAAGTGGGAATAAAATGTGGATGAAAACCATGGTTTTTAATCCTCCGGGCGCAGAAAATATTTCCCCGTTTTAACATTTAATTTTCTAAAAATAAAGAATGATTATTTTTTAATGAGGGGATGGTAAGTAGGGGTTTAGTATATTCATTTCAGCAGCTATATAGGTCTGACTTGTTTAATACATTTTCTCATTCGACTGTATTATCTGTTAATCACTCTCCACTATGATCCTTCTGATGATCACGGGATTGAAACAAATACTTAATTGACAAAGAGAAATAATAAAACAATAAACCCTTCAAGAAATTTTAATGGCATGATAAAAATCGATGATGCTATCGTATATCTGTACAGGCATATAACATTACACTTGATTTAAAATATTTGCACTATATTCGTATACATTACGGAAGAATTAACAAACGAAAAATAGTGTTAAAATTATAAATAATTTCATAAAATAAATTCCAATCCATCCTTAACGACGCATAAAACTATAGGTTGTTATATACCAAACACATGTTTCCAAAAGCAATAAAGTGAACGGTAAATTTTTGATCGTTTCCTACAACTCTGTGTTCCAGTTAATATTTATGTGGAACCTGTGTCTTAAAATATAGGCAATAATCGCCGGAAGAGAGTTTGTGCCCTGAATGTAGTTGGTATGCTATTTTTGTTTATTTTTCTAGCTACTGCACAATACAGAAGCCTTTCATGAGTTCATATAGATGTATTTAGAAAATGTAGTAATTTTATTAGATAGGATATTCATAACCACTGTCAATGTACTACGTTTCCTAGTTTTCAGACTGTATTTTCAGGTTTGATGTTACTATTCATTCAGTAGATATTGAAGACGATGAGGATAGAAATTCTTAAAAAATAATACATAAACCATACATATTTTAAGCCAATAAATATGAACATTTATAATCACATTAAGTTAATGTGCAATAGAATTCCATTGATTTTTCAAATGTTCCATCGCTATGAAGAAAATTTGAATTCGTTTCGTGTTCAAGAGAGAAAGAAAAAATATCATTCGTAATAACTCCCGCAAAATGAAACAAAACTGGTGAGAAAGGGCAAATTGATAGCAACACGATTCGACCTGAATGGAGAGTTATTTAAAGTACAGACGTAGCTGAGATATTAATTGCGTGTGGGAATCGGAAACGGTGATTATTGGTCGTGATGGACGTGAAGAGAAACTAAGGACTAAAATTAGATGGACGTATAAAGGCGAATGGGTGGAGATAGGAAGCCGATGTTGACTGAAAGAATTGGGAAATAGAGATGGCGGACAAGGAAGGGGTCATGGGTTAAATGAGGAGGGAGGGCGAGAGGGCGGAATAGAGATGGAGGAGGAGGGGGCGTGGGGAGAGTCCCCCCAGCCTCTCCCCCCCACTCGCTCTCCCCCTTGTTCTAATCTTACCCTCCAACCCCGTGCGGGGCGCATCTTGGGTCAAAGACAAAGGAGATAGTGGAAAGCTAAATGGATTAGAGAGAACGAAGGCCTGGAGGTATGGAGGAAGGAAAAGCGGAGAATAAGAGGGTGGGGAAAGAGAGAGAGAGAAGAGTGGAGGGGGTACAGGAAGAGGAAGCGCGGGAGGGAGCATTGCGTTTGTTTGAAGGCAAGGGGTGGTGGGGAGGGGACGTCGGGGGTTGTTGTAAATTGAAGGGATGAGTGCCATGGCTACTTTTCTCTCACATACAGCCACTGCAAAAGAACAAGGCTTAGGGGTTGAAATGTACAAATGCAATCGACTACTTTCTCATCAACACAAGTGTAACAGGTATAACCAATCCAAAACTTCCTGCAACAATATAATCTTATCATGCCAATGAAATTATGGACATCTATTTTTTTAAGGGCATACACAATTATGAAACAAACCCAAAAGTCGCTAGTGTGACATGGACTTATCACACAACTTATTAAACTGAGTACACTGAGCTTCAAATAATAAGGTATGCTAGCATGTTGTAATGACTTTCTTCTTGTGGCATTAGGAAAATTGTCTATAATTATCTCTTGGGAGTGGACGATTGCCAACTGGTTAGCCATGGAGCACAACAGGGTGTGCAGTACAACAAATTCAGCAAAGTACCTGGCCAAAATACCTTTCTGGCAATGGTAATATCGGGAAATATACTCTGTGAATTGTTGAGAGAGACAGCTCTTATATTCCCCAGATTTGGGACCCTCGTAGTATTTATCTCTCCTGAAAATTTAAATTCTATATCACAGGTTAGCGATTTTGTCCAAATGCAGAGATTATTGCAACTATGGTGGAGTATTTTGCTGTCCCTTGTGGAGAATCACCACATAGATGGGATAATAGCTCCTATCCTAATAGCTGGAGAATTACATGTGAAATTAAAGGCCAATGTGTTGAAAAATAGCTATATTATGGAGCAGTAAAATGTAAGTTTTTTATGGTCACAACTATAACCACCATCATAAAAATGAAGGCTATGGAAGTAGTTGTTTGTGAAGTGAGCAGTGATGTGAAGCAGTTTGGAAAGGACTGTCCCAAAGGATGCTTTCATTTTCATTTATCTGGTTTCTAAGTTATTCAGAACAGAATCATTGGTATGCAGAGAGTCACCCAGTCTGGTCTTTGCCAAGGGATCCACACAGATGATTTGAACCTGCGTTCCCTATTAAGTAACTGTTCCCAAGGCATTACCATGCCAAAAAACAACTAATCATTAGCATAAGATATTCAGGCTAAATGTAAAAGAAAACTGTCAATAAATTGTAATAATTATTTCTGATTAATGTTTGGATGATGAGAAACAGTTAGGTGAAATACAATGAAAGAAAAGGTTAAAGAGCATATATAAAATTCATTTTAACAACTGTTATGGAAAATACATAAAAATCCACAGAATAAATATATTAAAAAATTATGGCTTGACTTAACAAATGTATGGCATCCAATTTTAATACAAAATCGCTGAGAATTAGGTAATGGACTATTACTGAGAAAGAAAAGATATTTTGTTTTACTTGGTAGTATCCAATGAACATTGCTGATAATGATTAAGGGAAATCAATTAAACTAAAACAAGCTATAGTTGACTATAAATGTACAAGATGTGTGGAAGTAAGCAACTTTATGACAACAGATGCACAATATAGAGAAAATACTAAGACGGAAAAACAAAAAATATTTACTTTAACTGAAGGCTTTTCATCCATAAACTTGTTGTTGAAATAATAATACAAGTTCTAGAATAAATAGACTTATAAAAATGACACCTAACTCATACCAAATAGTGTAAGAGGTTTCAGCATTGAAATCACTGGCTGGACAGTTCTGTGTATAGCAAACATTATGAAAAAACTGTTGCTGCTTGATCTGTACCTTTGTTTCGATATTAGAACATTATCTAAAGATATTCAAATAAAGGAACATGTGTCTGAAACCAAAACTAGGGTTAAAATTAAAATTAAGCTATTGGAACATGGTGAAAATTTTTGGAGATTTGCTAAGGAATTATATTTTATTAAAATAGTGACTTTAAAAAATTATGAATGTTGATTATTGATATAATCTTATTATTATTGTAAATACTTAAAGAGATCTAACCTAGGATTCAGTTTAAAATCATGAACTGGTGCTTCATTGACCTGTATTCACGCTGAAAGCATATCAATTACAATTAAATTCTACAAATATCATGCCTCAAAACTATCCCAAACTCGATGATGGTCATCCAAATCTTCTTCAGGTTCTGAATCGCTCTCGAAGACGTCGAACTTGGGTACCGGCGGGCCAAGTCAGCTCGCTGAAACACCTCATTTAAGATCAAGGGACGGAAACTACTGTAAGGGATGAGAAATGTTTTTGAAGCCAATTTGGGTATCAAATAAGGAAAGTTGGTCAGTAAGGAAAGATTTTGAATTATGCCTTCTCAAAAAAAAACACAAATTACAAAAGGAAGGCAGCGCCATGCGTGTTTTCAGTACTAACATGTACTAAACAATTGACGATTAAAAATGCGTAAGTTTAAATAGGGAGGAAATTTGTTAAAATAGATTTTTTCACTCTGATATACATTCATGAAGTTAAATATAAATTTTTGGTTTTTAAAATATTAGTTTCCTTCCTTTTACAACGCCATTTTCCTATAAACCAGGCGAGGCATAAAAGTTGTGCGCATATCTCCTATGGTCATTGTGCTTTTGGCGTTATTGATTTTTCTCTACAACTAGAAAACTAGATAAGGCTTTTAAATTACTGCTTAACTTGTAACGCTAGTTTCTATGGAATCCACTTCGCTTGTGGCACAGTCTAAACTAGTAGTCGAGACTGTGCTTGTTGTATCAGGAATGAGCTGTATTCTTATGAGAATTCTTATGTGATCACACTGGGTTAACAGCCCTGGCGAATTTCGAGTAGAAGAAAAAAATGCTAGCATTTAGGTCTCATGCTCAGTTTTAAATGATGATCTGTTTCCTTATTGCGGCCTTTGACTTTTGTTAGTATATTTATTTGATTTTACAATTAACGCTACACTTAATCACATGCACAGTCGCATATGCTAACTCTGATGCAGCAATTAGCAACTTGAAGTTGAGAAAACTCTACTCCCTGTACGGATGCAGATGCCACAAGTTACTAAATTTATCGCGTGATCTCGTAATATTTTGAACAAAAAACCATTTTCATGCTGACACGTCACAGCACTCTCATTGGTCAAGCGTCAAATTGACGTATCTCAATGTCTGCTCGGTAGGCGCCTCTGCGGAGGTCACGTTTTTTGGACTATGAATAGTTTTTTGTGCAAAATAGTTGTTTAAAAAGCATTTTCGTAGCTCCTGAAGAGTAGCATCATACTTTTTCATATCTTCGGTTTTCTCATCGTATCTTAGCAAAGTTTTTTTTATCGTTAAATATTGTTACTCATTCAGCGTGGTTCCAAGACAGTTTGTTGATCTTGTGTCAGAGATTGTGTTTTTGTTCATTTAAGTTGTGCTCTCGGGGTTTATTTTTCAAGTGATCTTCATGATCTGCAGTTGTACCACGAAATCTTTATTTTTTAAGGTGTGTTAATCCATATTGTGCCGACGCACCTCGCATACGCCCAACAAAAATGGAGAAAATATGCAGAAATGTTTTTCTCAAGATCAGACTTTTATTGCTAACAGTTGATCTTTTTAATGTAGAACCTGCGTTTCGATGTGTGTGGTGGGAGTGGTTCTAAAGCGCAATCTGCAGAAATGTGTCATGGTTATCTAATTCTCCTTGGTGCATTGAGTTGAAGGCCGGCCCGATTTAGCGTTCACCGAGTTTCTATAAATACTTCTACTCATTTTCTTCTGTTATTTCGAGCTTAAACGGTGTCATTATGTTTGAAGAACTTAAAATTCCTGTGTTTGAGCACGTTCATCATTAATGGAGTAATGACCTCAGATAAATATGGGCAGCAGTCTGTTGTAATCCAGATTGGGTGTACTTGGTTTCAGCTTTAATGAACCTTGACTGATGTGCTAGTGTGAAAAGAAGAATATACTTGCCATATCACGAAATCAATTTTTCATAAAAGTTGACTACAAAATATGGCATCGGTGAAACTGAGTGCTCAAGATAGAAAAGAGTTGGACAAATTCACAAAATTTCTTGCTTTGAAGGCCGTGCAAATAATTATCCAGTCTCGTCTTGGAGAAAAAGTTAAAACAAAATGTAAGCCCAATTCCTCGGGCACTGATTGGGTATGTAACGCGGAACTTCTTTATTTTTTACTATTGGTTTCTCATGTCGCGTCCACTGTGAATAAAGTCAGTCGTTGTACTCTTCAAGTTAGGCTTTAATCGTGAATACCACTCGAGAAACTAACCGAGTAATCCTTTGGATAAACCTTTATATTAAAATTAACTAATCAATTAACGCCCTAGCTATTGTCAATACCTCTCAAAAAGGATGACAGCCACCTTTTAACATCACAACATTGGCCACTTATACACAGTAGACCCAATGACAACTAAGGGCATTCTTCCAAAAAAAAAGTTTTGAATGACCGAAGTTTGCTTCTTCTTCCAGTTTAACCTTGCTATTCGTGATCTCCCAGAAGTCGCTAACGAAGCTAAAAGAGTTTTACATGGAGCGGGAGGAATTGGATGGGACATTCCAAGTGGTGGAACGGTCCATTCGGCATTGACTAATCAGCGGAGATCACCCTTATGCGTTGAAATATCTCTTCGCACTGCTGAGGGAGAATCTCTTGCACTTGAAGCATGGAGACTGGGTTTCATGGAAGGAAGTAGCCATGGGATGACAGGCCAACCTTCGGGGACATCTGCCACCATGCCCGGTGCTTCGACCAATCCCACTTCTGCTGGTATTGATAGTGGGGTGAGAATTTATTATTTTACAATTTATATCAGTGCAATTTTGCTTAGCTGAATTTAATTGCAAATTTGAAAACATTAATAATTTGTACACAGAATTAATTCTGTGGAAATACATTCAAGCAAAATAATATTTTTTATTGTTGTCATTATGGAATTCCACCAAGTGATGGCCTCCTCAGTGAATTGGATATACATTAAGGCCAAGCGTTTTCCAATTCCAATTATGTTTTTAATGTGAATGATTTTGATTTATAAGAATGGGACTCACTGGAATGTTATGTCATTACTTAGGAAGTTTAATTCATAATGAGCTAATTTAGACTTTAAGTTTGGTCTCCCAAGGCTTCATAGCCTCGTGCTTATGCAACCATATGCATGCTTTTACATATCAGTTCCCAAAATTTGGTTATACAAAAAGGCTTTGCTTTCAGCTAGTTATCACTATTTTCAGTCCATACTAGCTATTTTTCCCAGTGACTGAAAACAAAAAAAATATAAATTTTATCATTGGGATTTTTTCTCATAGTTTGCCATGTTTCTAATAATATATGTTCATCCAGCATATTTTTATTTGAAAGATAAATGAAAAGATTTTTTATGCTAAAGCTTCTTCCGTTCATATTCTACAGAACCCACAATAATATCATATTAACTATGTCTAACCTTATTTGTTATTTAATATTATTTTACACATTCAACAATGGTATCAGGTTTCAGTCCCAGTTTCACTAATGACAATCAACACTTGATCACTGATCTTCTCTTGATTTGATGCATGAATTTGTTGATTTTATTTCATCAGTAATAATGGGATCAAATCGCTGATCAAGTTATTTCTTGCTAATTAAATCAATATGACTTGTATGATCTACTTTGTTTATATTTTGACGATGATGAAGAAATTTTTTTACATTATTTTAACATACCAGCCCACCACAGACCCACTAGAATGTCAGTATAATATACATGAGGACAAAGACTTTAAATTACTACTTGGATTGACCAAAAATCCTATTGGTTTCATTATGGGAAGAATCCAAAATGAATTACTATGACAAAACAATAGAAACCACCCAATATCTCCAATTAGTTAAGCACTAATAACCTTACAGTATTTCAGAACAGGAAGCTTTCAGGTAGAGTACTTCAAGTTTTTCATGGTACATTTAAATTTGGTGGGCACTGAAGTGATGAGATGGGGAACACATTTCACAACATATTAGCTCTTGTGCATTTTTTGGAAGTTATGCTGCTGTTGTAACAAATTGTCAATTTCATCATACCTTATGATGTGCTGAGTGAATGCCAATTGTAAATGTGTGCAGATGTACCGCAGTTTCCAACAAGGGGATAGTGGAGATATAATTGACTATATTCAAAATATCCCATGCAGAAATATATCAAAAAATGAACTCCATATTTATTTTTCTTGATGATTTCTGATTAATTTGGTACCAAACAGTATTTAAATACTTTCACTTATAACCAGCATTCTACTGAAATTCAGAGACAACTGAGGGAAATGGCGAGGATGGGTCAGAAGAGAATTTCCCAAGTTTCGACTAATGGAATGCATTCGTCATTTGGGTTCTGAATCGTCATAAATGGCACTGGAAAGGGTGCCTTATTCTAGAACAATAGGAAAGCGTGTTCGTTTGAACCTTTTTGGAAAGGATTGGCCATAAATTTGGAGAGGGTCTAGGGAGGGTACGAATGCATCAGTCATACAAACATGAACGTATTCTTTGCAGTGGCACACCAAAACATTGACCTACTTATTCCACAGCCTAGGAGTTAAAAGTTCTACAAATTCATGCACGCAGGGGATATTTAAACCCTGCTGCGTGTAGAGTGAAGCTCTGTTGGAGGAGTGAATGCTTAGCATTGAAAAGGTTAATTATTTTGGTAGAAACATTGTCTAATCTAAGTGTAATTTAAAACTTATTTTTTCATATATTCTTATTTTAGTTGCTTTGTTACTAAATAAAATTCAGCACTGTGTTCAATTATTCCTGATTAAAATCACAACTGTATCAATATGATTTCAGGCTAATAATAATGTTCCAATCATTAAAATGGACTTGTAGGATATGAAACCATGTACCTTGTAGTGATGAACAGCCATTAGGCATCTTGATACTCCACCCTTTTGGGCTTTCATGTCACCATAATTGGTATATAGCTAACAAAATAGCGAAAATGTATCAATCAATTCTATGGTTAGAGATTACATGCTGCAAAATCAGACTGAATTTGTGTTAGTGAACAAGTATTGGGTTGATAGTATTTCGTATTATTTCCAAATAATTATCAACACAGCATAAATTTATGCAATACCAAAATCCATTAGGCACATTTATTCAGTAACCAAGTAGCTAACTCTTTGCTATGGTCATGTAAGGGAAACCACCAATGTGTAGTTGAATTTTCACCTATGAACATACATATTTTCATACCACAATTTCCATTCAATTAATTGGCATTCTTAACCTAAGATCATTTGTTAGTGAAATGAATGTAATGATCGTCAATCAAGGATTAGGTGATCAACATGAAGTTGGTGAAGTGGGACTAAGATTTTTTTATTTAATTGTAAACAGATTTTGTTACTATCTTTAGACATACTTCCACTTACCATTATGGCCCTTTACTGACTGATTAATAATGGATAAACTAAAAATGTATGGTTGAGTTCTCAGGAAAAACTGGAAAACACCTGGGAATTATTACTTATTTATAATTTTGTAATGAATTTGAATTAACAACACCCTAAGGAGAATGGTATCCGAGGGAAAAAGAGAAAGGTTGAAAGTATGGGTAGGCTTGAACACTTGTCAGTGATTTATCAATGCACCAGATGAACAAAGCGCTTAGGTTCACACTAGCAAAAGGTTCAAAGCATTAGGATGTTTAAACTTGTTTGGTATTTACTAAGATGTTGGTTTATTTTCTTTTTGTTTCAGTTGACTGGGGGTATCCAAGGGTCTCCACCCCAACCACAGAGGTTGAGTCACTCTGTGTATAATCGAATGGGTCTCCTGTTACGTTCACTTCTCTCAATCACCAGAGTCACTCCTGCATACCGCCTATCCCGCCGTCAGGGTCCTGACTCCTATGTCATTTGCTATCGCATATTTCTTGGTGAACCACAGATTCACCTTTTGGGTGTGTATGAATGCATGGTTATTACTAAGGAGTATGCTAAGTTTGTATTTCTTTCAAATAACTCTACCTCTAAGAACAAGTTGGGCAAAGGACATTATAAGTTCCCATTAATTCCTTGATGAAGTACCCTTCAGGAAAGTTCAGAGGGCTGAACGTTATTTTGGAAAACCCTTGATCCATCTTACAAGTTGTGATTCAATTCCATAAGCTGTACTTTTTTCAATGTACACAAGGTAAAATACAGAAATATAAAAAGATCACTTGTCCCCTATTTCAGACCATTGATATGATAACCTCCTGTGTTCATCTATTGGATGAAACTGGAATGAAAGAAAGAGGTGGGTGAGGCTGAGAGGTAAAAGGGCTCTGTGATTAATTGGCTGAGGAGACTTTATATGGTCAGTACCTAACCTCCTGGTGTTAGAAATCATGGAGTTGCCACATGTATGGCAGTTCCCAAGTTCTCACTTCCATAGACGAGGCATTTTCGGGGAGGGTAGGATGGTGGAATCATCCAACTCTTTTATGTATCACCTATCTTGAATTTTCATTATTTAATGGTATGATGGATTCAAGGCTAGAAAAAGGGAAACAGTTGTTGAAGGGCAGGTCAGAAGCAGAATGCATAGGGATTGGAAGAGCCAAGTGGAAGACAGATTTTGTTGAGAAACTGTGGTTGTTCTTTTGAATGTAAAGGGATGTTGTATGTGCAACCATTAACATAAGATTTTCACTGTGCATTTAAGTTAGCATGTATCTGAATACATCAGTTCCTTTGCCGTCAAGTTCAATGTTCATAACATACTGATTGTTATAAATTCACGCCCCGAATTTCCTGCAGTGCTTATTAATTGTCTGAACCCATAAATATTTATATGAAGGGAGAATTACACCTATCCATAATGAAACCATTCCAGTAGACTTTAATACCATAACTATGTACTGTCAACCAAATAAAAATTTGATGAGGAAGATTCCCCCAAGAATGGTATTCTTGATAAATCTGGACTGATTAATTTTCAATTGAATGGAAATTTATTTAGTTAAATTGCTTTCAGGGACGTATTCTGCCACTTGTAGCATTACTGATTGTAGGAAAAAAAAATTTCCTCAATTATATCATTACTTTACATTAGTCCCTATGTAGAAGGAGGATCAGTGTATACAACTCATGTTTATTGATTGGCAGTTGCTGGGGTACTGAAATTGGACCAGGTTAAAAAGGAGAAGAGTGGTGAGAATGAGAAAGTACACATTGCAGTATGTGGTCACAAGGTTGAAGTTCGATGCTGGGAAGTGTCAGGAGGTCATGCCATATGGTTGGTTGATTGCGAGATGTGTATGATGATTGGGAGCCATTTGAAGGTTGCCAGAGGGCACGGAGGCAAGGGGGGAGGGAGTTTCAGTATTTTCCTTTTTTTTTTGGTACCACCAAATATTTGGTTTGGATTCCTTTTCTGTCTTGTCTGTCCATCCATCTGACTGACAGTCCTCATGTTAAAAATAAGTGCTGCTAGCCTCGAGGGCAAATTTAGGATATTATAAATGTATCTTGCCTGTTCTGATGTGGAGTCATGAAGGCAGAAAGATAGGGCGGAGCAAAAATAGAAATGGTGAAATGTACAGGTGACAGAGGTGACGGGAAGAGAGGCTGCATACGTGACCCAGGAAGCGTGTAAGAAAGAGAATGGCGAAGAACTGCAGGACGGCCGACCCAGGCAGCTAAAATAAAATCTTTCTAACGCTTCAATTCCCTAAGGCAGGGACCAGAGCATTGGAAGAAGTGCCGTATCGCTGGCCTGGAATTTCCCAAAGCACCCTGACCACCCCGACACCCACACCCCATCCTGGATCCAACTTCCCTTGTCCCCCTCCCCCTCACCAGGCCACTGAAGGAGAAACAAGAGAGTATAAGAAGGGATGGGCTTCACCCACTCCCTCTCTTGCTTGTACTCTGTGACACACGTTTGTTCATCCGCGACCAATGCCGAAATCCACGCTGCCGTCGTCCGCAGCCTCTCAACACCCCGCATCACCTCTGTCATTGCCACCGTCGCCTGTTTGCCCATCTACCGTCCAGCCATCTTCCACCTCCACGACTTCGGCAGTATTTGTTGGCTGCTACCCGAGTGCAACAACATGCAGAGACACAGTGAAGCCGCTTCTTTAATCGAAACTCTTGAGTATATTCATTTGCCCTGACACCAAGGTTAAGAACCCGTGGACCGCATATTCGATTCCTGCCTCTCGGGATCGGTGCACTGCACTGACATGGTATTCAAAAGGGATTAAAAAGAGCCAGAACATTCAAGCAATTCAACAAACCCATTCTTTTATGCCAATTTTAAGTAAATGTGGGTAGTGAACATAATTTTTAGTTAATAACAAATTAAATTATGGGGAAATGCTCAATTTCCTCATTTCTTGCACCATAGACTAAACAATACTATAGACTTCTCTCTGCATAGGGAAAATCCACAATATAAATTGATGTAGTTCGGAACTTCCCAAACTCGGCATTATAGTGTCGGAAGTAGGGGAGGGAATTATTGTTCAACATCCTGGGCCTACAAAACTCTAAAGATAATCTCGGTTGCTCCTCAGCCCGGTCGACCGATGCTGAGAGTAAATATCAGAGGAAACATTTTTGGAACCATTTTCAGACCTGCAGGAGTCTCACTTGACTCTACAATGTCAACAGAAGCTAAATCGCTCCTCAACGAGTTCGAGAAAGCCAAAAGGCAGTGAGATCAAATTATACCTCTCGAAAATTCGACCGTAGGAGAGGGGAAGGAATGGTTGGTTAAAGGAAGCTTCCAATACAATCAATTAGTGAAATTCAGGACTTTAATTTGCAACCGGCTGGGTGTTCATAGTTTTAGGCAGTGATAAATTGAGCATGCCTATATACTTTTAAAGATCGAAAAAAGGTGTGTTAACTACTGGTGGGGGTCAAAGTTGGCAAAAACGTGTTTTTGCTTCTGCTAGCTACACTATAATTTTTAAGTTCCAATACCTTTTTTTAAAGGCATTAATAAGACCTACAATTTGAGCCACAGTATGATCAATTTGGACAATTGCCGAAATCCGAAAAGTGCTGAAAAACCATAAAAAATGGCAGTTTTTTGCAATGTTTATAAGTTTTTGCAAAAAATTGTTTTTATTGTTATTGCTTTAAAAGGAAGCAGTTTCAATTCTAAATCAAGTGAGTTTTTACATGACTGTATTGGTTAATATGTTGCAGAGATACTTGACTTAGTTTATCCCAAAGCCCTCATTGCTTTTTGCTCTAACTTTTTTTTGCATGAACATTCCAACTCTTATAAAACCTTATTCTTTTCACAGAGGCTTATATGTTTAGCTATTTTACTTATATTTTTCTACACTCCGCATTTGAATTCGCACATTCAATTGTTGACTTGGTGCAACAGTCTGCGAGCAGTTAACTCCACCACTACTACTTCCCTCATGCCGCCCGGAATTAGCGATGATTTTATACAAGATTTTTAGCAATAACAACTATTTTTTTATTTTTTACTTTACGAGGTGCATTTTAATTATAAGGCCTCCAATTTTTATTTCTAACTAATTATTCACCTTAAAAATAATGAAACTTGTGTTACTTCTTGATGTAATCTCCTTGCAGCCGTACACATTTTTCGCAACGTCGACTCCACGATTCTATAGCTGCAGTGAAGGCTTCTTTAGGAGTAGGAGACCACTGGAAAATTGATGTGATGCTGTCGGTCTGCGAGGCCGAGATTGTTTTTGTTTGTTGTCACATGATGTTTTGCCTTCTTTAAACCGTCGCACCCTCTCGTGACTGCTGCTAGAGGTTCTGTCTGTTGTACAGTGCTGCCATTTCTGTCACGCAATGACAGAGAGTGCCCACTCGTTTTAAAACAAACCGCATGTTTCTATCCGTTTCCAGTTCGGAGAAAAAAAAGAAAGGCCTTAAAACTTTAATGCACTTCGTATGTGCATTTAAAAAATACATATTTGACTATTGAATTTTGTCAAAATCATTTCTTAATCATGATAAACAATTAAGCTGTTATTTGAAAAAAAAACAAAAAATGCTAACTAGAATCCTAATGGTCGTAGGACATTCTTCCTTTTTTAAAAATCTTTGTTTTCTAATCCATCTTTTGATATTTCTCAGTTAAAAACTAATAAATCAATAGGGGGCTCTAGCTCTAATTGTTTATAAAGAAAAAGGTGCCCCTTTTTTAATGGACAGGTATAAATTTATTCCAGTTATTTTAACCTTAAAAGAAAAGTTTTATGATATTAATTGGCATGCAATAGAAATTTTAAAAGGAATACAAAGTAGTTTGTCTCATGCCTCCAAGCCACATACTTACGGAGAAAACCCTGTTTCGTTAACTGAATACAATAACAAAAATGAATAAAGTTAAACATTTGAAATTTCACGAACATAATGAAAATGTATGACTCGTATGCTATCATAATTTTTATTCATTTGAGAATTTCATATAGTTATTACAAATCGCCAAAGATACGCTATCCTCCATGGCTCACAAAAACTGGGCCATTTTTCATTCACAAAGCAAAAACAGTACTCAAAATAACAGTAAAAAAATTACTTTACAAGTGTTAAATGCAGAACTAAGATATTTAAATGTTTATATGTCTTGCATGAAAATCAATCTATTCGTTCTTGAGATATTAAACCACAAACTCGAGTGTATACACTTCTGGCACATACGCATCGGTTACAGCAAGTTTGTGTTATAACTTTTGTCAGCACTTGTTATAGCAGACTTTAACTGTAATACTGTATGGGGGTTTTAAACAGCAGCACACCAATAACTGCTACTTTTTATTCTAAACATTTTATTTGACTCAAGGATATTGCATTACTAAATAACTGCATCACATTTCGACATCCAGCCAATTCATTTACTGTTCTGATGTCCTTCGTAAATGAATAAAGGAGAAAGGATGGTATTTTTTCTGAATGTGAAAGTAACTCAGTCTGTGAAATCTTATTTAGCTTATCGATTTTGATTTGGCTAAGCAGAAAGCATTCCAACGAAAAGGGCAAACATTGAATCGCTAAGAATTCACTTAGAACTGCCTCGATAAGTTTGTCCCACAAATCTCACATTCCCCTTTCCGACAGTTGCATTTTTGAGATGTGTTATTTGATATCTACTCTCAGCTTCACTCCACAGGGTTGAAGAGTGACCGAGCTTATGTTTAGAATCAAGTAGGCCTGTGCCATTTAAAAATAATTCCCCTCCCCTACTTCCGACACTAGTGTGACGAGTTGGGGAAGTTCCGAACTATGTTGATTTATATTGTGGATTTTCCCTATGCAGTGAGCAATCTATAGTATTCTTTAGTCTATGCTTGTGCTCAAATGAGAGATGTAGCTTTTTGATAATCCAAATATATGAGGTTATTCATTAGGATCATGAGAAAACAGGGTACTCATATGAATATCTTTATAATTTACTTTAGACATATTATTCGTTACATTTCCAAAATATTTTGAACAGCCCTTGTACTTCAGTTGAGGGAACAATTTAAAATACCAGTCAGAGATGTTCTCAAGCTCAATAAAAAGTTATCAAATTGAAATACCCCTCTGAACCTCCATAGGAAAAAGCATTAGAAAGAGTATTTAAATGTAATTTCAAAGCCTTGTTTCTCAGCCCAGGTTTCACAGAATATAATACAATTTAAGTGTCACAAAATTTATGTTTAAACTTGGAGAAAGAGAAGGGTAAAACTTGGAAATGTTTAAGTGTAACAAATTAAATGAATTCTCTTAAGTTTTTAATGCCATGTAGTGTTTGTATTATAAATTTTCAGTGTGACAGTGAATCATAAAAATGGTGACCACACCTTCATAAATACATATTAGAATTCTGAGCTTTGTGTTGTGTTACTATGTTATTTATATATTATGATTTTTTTTTTCATAGGTGACGGCTTCAATGAGGTCCGAATAGGACAGCTATGCACTCCCCTTGGAGTGCTTAATTTGTCTGTGGCATATCGTACAAAAATGACCATTTCTCCTCAGCACACAGGAGTCGGTGTAGGAGTCACAGCAAAAGGAGAAACGGCATCACCATCTATAATGGTTAAGAGTGACCATTTTCGGCCTGACATGAGTCCACCTCACAGGTATTGGCTTATGACTTATCTTGTTTAATATATAAAGGCCATTGGAAAGTATAGCGTCCCCAAGGGATATAACACAAAATGAGTCATTTCAGAAGCCTTCAGTGACATTCTTCCTATTATATAAATACACCTAAAACTTGCCCTTTTTCCAATGTTTGACAAAATGAAGGCAAGGAGTGGGGGTGGCAAGCCCATTGATAATTCTCAGCAATAGTTCAGACGTATCCTGTAGTAATTACATGTAAACTGAGGCATAGTGTGTGAACATTAACACACTGTCATGTCACTGTCCTAACCACAAACAAAAATTTGTGGTTAGGAAAAAATTTTTGCTTCATTGACACATTAGTTGGAATGATTTAAAGTCTAATTAGAAATGCTGTCATTCTCTTGTAAGACCCTAGTTAAGTGCACACACATGGGATCTTACTGAAAGGAGCCTCATCCATGAAGTGAAGAAGTTCAGCACAGGATAACTCCGTTTATTACAAATTGCTTCAGTAAGACTATGGGAACTCTGCTCTGAGAACTCAGTTGGTAGTCATTAGATTGAAAAAGAGATAGAGGTAGATTAAATTTCTTGAAAATTTTTAGAACCACTGAATTCAATGGTGAAGTCCAGTCAATTACCGAAATTTACCCAAAAATAAGATGATGACTTTTTCCAAATTTAGCCTCAGAAAAATGTGGGGTCATCTTATAATCTGGTGTATAAATGTGTTAATTTAACATTTATTAGACATTTTTGTAATACTGCATTTGCCCGAAGGTAAAAGTAGGATATTTTCCAAATTTAGCCATGGAAAAATGTGGGGTCATCTTATATTTGAGTTATCTTACAATCTGGTAAATACTGTATACATAGCCCAGCCTCTATAGGGTGGTCTGACCACATTTTTCAAGTAAGAGAGATAGGTAAACAATTTACCATATTTAGGGATTCATTCTTTGCATGGAAAATATGTGGAAGTAACCAATGGAAAATAAATGACACATGATGAAAGCGGAAATAAAAATACAGCTTATTTCACATACAGTTCCATATTTGTTTTCGCTTTCATCATGGAAGAGTTCCACAAAGTGAAGCCTGAAACCGTATCGTCCAATAAATGACACAATCAAATAAATTACCTTTATCATACCAGATCATTAAAGATTTTCCATCTCTATGTACATTAATTGATGTTTATTAAATGTGTAAATCACTGCGCTTCAACTGTCAATTGGGAGCGACTCAAGGAAATAATTAGACTGTTGGGATGAGATGCTGGGCTAATTTGTGAATGAAAAGCAAAAAGAGTGCCTTAACATAATTTTAAAATATTCTACTAAGTGATCAAAGTCATTAAAATGGAGTATTATTATATTATGGAATTTTTGTAAATGTCTAAGAATGTTGAAAGCCTGCCATCTCATGCTTAAGCCAGTTTATGTCATACAACTTATCTCTGAATGATAAGCATCATATCTCAATTTGAGTGGCAGGTAAGAGGAATTCTTTCTCTCAGACTTGGGCATTGAATATGGACTCCACACAGTTTTTATCTCTCTCATTAAGAGGCCGGCTTGCTGATAAGTCTAACATTAAATCTTAAATGTTCAAGTTCAATGTCAAATCCTTATTATATAATTTTCATTTGGTAAATAGTTTGTATATTTTTACATCAGTAAGTAGTTAATTAGGAGGTATTATATTTGTTGTGCTCGCTCTGTTGCTATAATGGCATCCCATTTCTCTTTAAGGTCACCAGTTTCTCAGAAAATGCACGATAAAGTCAATTCAGCTGGAATGCAGAATGGGAATGCAACACCCAAATTCATAAATGGATATGCCAATGGAATGCCCACCAAGTGTCGGTAATTAGTGTTCCTATCAGTCCCCTATTGGTGTTGACTATTGTTATGATGGGAACGAATTCAGAAGTTTCCATTTGCCACAATATATTATGATGTGCTGGTGCATAGAGAAGTGTTTTTAGCTGTCAGGACCATAATGAAGGTCCCATAAGGAATATCATAGGAAGAATGCATAACAATTAAAGTAGGATGTAAAAGGGTCAAGTAATGAAAAAGTAAGGAAATTAAGATACTTATAAATCAGGTGGAAGGAAAGGCAACCAGTCAAATGGTTATGTAGCATGTTTGTAATGCTTTTATGTCATTGATAATAGCAAATGAGAATAGTTCTACATCCTACATTTTGATAGATACATTCGAGTTTTGCATTACATTTTAGCTTTCCTTTAAAGAAAGATAAACCTTGTATCCTTAATGTGAAGGAGGAAAATGGGATGGAGATGCATTCAGAAGCAATGGTGTTTCATTCTATAATGTAACACACTAATTAAAATGACTCAAAAATTATAAATATTGGCAAACAAGCCTCGAAGATGATGATTGGAGTGAGTGTCTGTCTCTTAGGGAGGAAGCACAAATTTCTTCAAATTTGGAGTTTTTTGTTCTCGGTAACATGCGACTCACTCTTAATATGATAGTGCATGAAGTGCACATCAGCGTTGGATCAACATACATAATCCTCCAGTGTCTCTGCACACTGTGTTGTGTTTCTTACACTGATGCAGAAACAGAGGAAGCAACTTTGTAAATGTTGCAGCTGTGAAAAACCAACCCAGTTGATTTGTTTTTTCAATTCGCTAGTCACTAAGGAGGTCTAATGTAACATTCCCTTCTACGCAATCCTTCAAACATGCAGTCTCAACACATCCAGATGATATGATCAACGTAGAATTTGTTGGGTGTGAGTCTGCTGTACAACATTGTGCCTGCTCGTACATCACAAGAGACTCATGAATGACACACGTGGAGGCACCAAATTTCACCCCATCCACCACATTCGGAGGTCCCAGCACTGTTCCGTCCTTGATGTGAAGAACCGATCATGTGCAAAACATTCCCGGGATGATAAGGAGATTTTTTGATTGAAACATTTCTTGTATAATTAAGATAGTTCTGCAACATTAAACTCCCCCGGCTCATTCATAAGTGGCAGAAGTACATGGGATTGGATATCAGTTATGTAGGGGAGCAACATCCCCTGCTAGACTCGTGGCCCATATTATGTTTCTCCATGGTAATGGCGCAACCTTTATGACTGACCTGCATAATGTCCTCTTGTCTGCCAAACCTAATGGTTGTTGTGCCATTGTGTCCGTCCATGGAGTTGTAGATGGTGGATAGTAAGGTAAGCTGCAAGAAAAAAAACTGCTTGATGAATGATAGCTTGGAGAGGCACTACAAAAAGTCTTAGAAATTATTTATCACTACGAGGATCACCCCTCAAACATGTTAACATTTTTGCCTCTTTTTTTTCTGTTATTCAATTTTTCGTAATATGTGAGCATATTTGAGTTAGTTTTCAATGAGTGGATTTGACATGCCATGGTACTCAATATGTGGTGATCGTAAACCTATCAAAATAGCATGTGGGTATATTATATTCAAAATTACTGACTTTTTTAAAAATTTCAAAATTCTTTTGGGTTGTCTTTTTTATTGTTTCCAAAATGTATGTTGCCCATTTTTTGTGCATAACTCCTTTCAACCCTCAGCTACATCAAATTTCAAATTCTCATGATCATTCTTTCACATTTCTTTCAATTCAATTCTTTCACTGTGTAAATTATGCAAAAAAAGACTTACCTTGAAAGTAAGTTTAATGGGTTGTTTTTTCACAGGATAGTTTTATGGAAGGTCCATGATCTATTAACAGAGTTGCTGATTTTTCTTTCAGGGATACGTTTGGTGTTGAAGGCAAATCTCCCAAAGGAAGTGATAAGATTAAGATGGGTGCATTTGCAGATGTCATTATTAAACCAAATACCATTCCCACACTTGGCACGGAGGCTGGTCCAGAGCCATTCAGCAGTCTTTTAAGTCGGCCCGTGCCAACGGCAAGCCAACAAAATGGCACTGGAGTGGGTAAGAAGTGTACAGAGGACTGTGGAAGAGATAAGAATGGGATGCCACCAGAGATTCAGGAGGTCGAGGAGGATAAAGGCCCGGAAACTTTGGAAAAGAAAACAGAGGAAGCAGAGTGTGGTTTAGGGTCTAGAAGATCTAGTCTCTCTGGAGCGTCAGGAGTTGAAGACTTCATTCTAGTGGATTTGGTGTGTATAAAAGCATGTGATGATTATTATTCAGGCGATTAACCCTTTTAGTGTTTGCCTCCATGACCGGTTACATATATGAGAAAAATGCTATGGCTTTTTTGACGAATTTGTACATTTACCCATATAAATGTATACCGTATTTACCCGATTATAAGATGACCCTCCTTTTTCTGAGGCTAAATTTGGAAAAGAAATCCTCATTTTATTTTCAGGTAATTATGGTGTTATAAAAATGTACAATAAATGTTTAATAACCTTACTTACCCAAATACAGTAGAATCTTGACTTTACATAACACCTAGGGACCTGCATTGTCTGTTTTATAAAATCAAATTATGTGTTAAAATAAGGAGTTCTGCCAATTGTTACGAGTGGTCATATCTGAACTATCGCTATAGTGAGTAGATTTTGCCGTAGTTAGTGTTCAGGTTGCATAAATTGTGGGATTCAAACACACCTTACATTGTCATGCATTACGAATCTACATTGTAAGGAAGGCTTTACGAGAGACTTTGTGGTGATTTTATAAGAGAAGACTTTTTGGTTTTATGCCACAGACTTTCCCGGGGAATGACTGAACAACTTATCTTGGAATCTGTGCTCCAGTCTGTCATTTCCTGGTGGTACTCATCCTTAGAGCCGATCTGAATAAAAGAACATATGGAGCTGTGAGCTATGTAGACAATGCACGAAAAGCCAATTTGTCTGTTGACCTTAGCAAGATGACCAATCTCTCAACCCTCCTCTTATTTATGGAATCGTAATTGTTAAACGCAGGCCATTCCTTATCTATGATGTTCACGAAATGTTGCCAAAGATACTACCGATGCGTGACATACATTAGTTATGAGTGCATGACTTTTGGTGACAAAGACTGACATTAAAAAGATTCTTCTAGTTTTTGCTGAAGTTTCAGTAAATGCTGTTGTTTTTTCATACAAATGATTTTATACTTGTTTGGGGAACCAAAACAGCCATACATATAATCATGATGTCAAATTTACATAATTTCAAATTGTATCATTGAATAGTTAAAGAATTGGCTGGGACCACGTGGTCACATGTGTAAAATTGGTATCCGTATAATCATGATTCTACTGTATCAGACAATCCCATATTTTTCCAAGGCTAAATTTAGATATAATCCTTGTCTTATATTCGGGTAAATACAGTATATGTAAAAAAGTGTGTTGAAGTCAGTCTAAAAAACTCTGTACATAGAGTAGTTTAAATAATTGATTTTTTTCTCTCCTATACAACTTTTTTAAAATTTGTTTAGAAAAAATGGGGTCAATATATTGGCCCATGTCATTTTTTGCATATGCCCCAATAACCGATAAATCGCCCCACTGGCAAAAAAAGAGTTAAATATATACATCACAGGTTATATAATAGTATTTACATCATCATCATGCTTAAGGGTTTATCTTCTCTTTAATGAGTTATATTTAAACTGCAAAAGATGGTTGTTCGCATCATTGCATCTCAGACTCCAACTTCACCTTCCCTCCCCATCTTTCAGGATCTTGGCCTTCTAATTTTTCCATCCATATACATATATTTTTTTCCTAGGAACATGCATGAAACAAAACTTGGCAGATTTTCACATTAACTCTCACTACCACAGTCACTATACCAGAACTCAATCATACCTACATACCAAATATAATATAACCAAAGTAGCAAGCTTAGGACCAAAAACAGTGGGACTAATTCTGCACGATAAACTATCTTGAAAGTAGAGACATGTAACAGATATATCCCTGTTAAAAAGGCAAATAAAAATATTTGTAATTGGTAAAATTATTGCAGTGTGTCCGAATTCATTAATGACAAAATATGACCTGGATGTGTAAGTCATGATCTGTGTGTGCAGAACCTAACCTATGTTAATTCCTTTGCATATTTGTTTCTGTACTCTTGTATACATGTTATACAAGATGAAGAAAAAATTATTTCTAATAAACAATTATCTGTTGACCACCTTAACTAGCATTCAAATGGTTGGATCTAACCTTGAGGTTCCAGGGTTAATTTTGTGAAATATTTCCATACTGGAGAATAAAGCTTATGTGATTTTTACTTACAAATTAATCACGACCAGGGTTTCAGCAATTTATGACCCCCTAACAATGGCATAAATTGCTGAAATCCGAGTCGTGATTAAAATTCGTAGTAAGTGAAAATAGCATAAACTTGATTCTCCAAAATGGCTGGATCTTGTATTAATAAAACTAAGTGGTACACATTTACATAGCACATAAAAAATGTTCTCACAACAGCTGCCAGTTGCTTTCATTTTTGTTTGGTAAAAAGGTCAAACAATGCCATTTTATTTTATTGTTGGTAAATGATAATGTCAGAAAATAGCATTCATCAATCACTATACAGGGTGCGGCACTAAAATTCGGGCAAATTAAAATTTTTGTTTAAAAGCAAATTTATTCACACAAAATATAAATGAAACAAAATTCTTTTACATAGAAATTGTGGCACCAGTCAAGAGTAA